>SZWC01042687.1:0-10124 GCA_023375785.1 Penium margaritaceum
CTAGGGTACTTGCGCCTGTGCCTAGGGTACCTTACATGTGCTTAGGGTACCTGCGCCTGTGCCTAGGGTACCTGCGCCTGTGCTTGTGACATCTACACCTGTGCCTAGGGTACCTTGCTTGTGCCTAGGGTACCTGCGCTTGTGCTTGGGGTAGCTGCGCCTGTCCCTAGGGTACCTGCGCCTGTGCCTAGGGTACCTGCGCCTGAGCCCGGGTTACCTACGCCTGTGTCTAGGGTACTTGCGCCTGTGCATAGGGTACCTGTGCCTGTGCCTAGGGTACACGCGCATGTGCCCGGCCGCCTGTGGCGGACCAAGCCGCAGGTCCTGTGGGTGCCCCCACTCACCATGCAGAGGGCGGTGGTCGAAGCCTACCATCAGTACCACCAATCTGGCGTCCAGGCACTCAAGGAGTGCCTCACCCCCATCTTGCACATACCAAACCTCCTGACGATCGTGAAAGACGTGGTGCAACACTATGCACCACGTGAGTGCCACCGCAAGATTACGCCGCGGGACATGTCGCTCTTCATGCCCTCCCCCATCGGCGAACCCTTGGACCGCATCATCATAGACTTCCACGAACCTCGCCCTCGCCGCGCACAAGGAGAGCGGTACTGGATTGCAGCGGTGGACTACTTCACAAAGTACATATGGGTCGTGGCGGTCCCCGACAAGTCCTCCGAGCGCGCGGCACGCTTCATCAGGGAGGAAGTATCCTACAAGTTCGGAGGGTACCGCGTGGTGCACAGCGACAACGGCACCGAGTTCGCGGGAGCGTTCTGCGAGGAGCTTGCGGAGTGGGGGTGCAGCACGTGCACTCTGGACGATACCGACCTCATTCCCAGGGTCAAGTTGAACGACTGCACTAGATTTTGGAGCGGGCGGTAGCCACCGCAGAGGTCAATGATTGGGGAGAGACCCTCAAAAAGACCGCCCACTTCATCAATATCACCCCTAGCCACGCCACAACATTCTCGCCACATGCCCTCCTCTTTCGACAACCTCCGCGCCCGGCACTCGGCATGCCGCTGTCAGAAGAATGCAAGTACGAGAACAGCAACAGCAAAAGCAGGCAGAAGCAGTGGAACATGAAGATCTACGTCAGCGGAGTGACGTAAGTGAGAGCACTCCAGGGAGTTAGTCGCGGGAGCTGATGAAGGCTGAGAAGCGAGATAGCGAAGGTAGAAAGGTTGATGTGAGATAGAGTGCTGGCGAGAAGAGTGACGGCTGTTGGAGTATGAGAGCTCAGCGAAGGAGCGAGAGTGACGGAGTGAAGCGCTGAGAGGAGTTGGCAAAGGCAGGAAATGCGAAAGACGAGCAGAGCGAAGACACGACAAGGAAGCCGCGGAACCAAAGGGGAACAGGATGAGCAGAACTGTTATGGTTAAACTAGGGAGGGAATGAACATCCTCCGTATATACAGCAGAAAAGGACAAAACAAGTATTAACGGCTTCTTTCCGCTAGCCGAACGCGTGGCGACGTGGTCGCTTATTAGGGGCCGCTCGACTCTGGTGGAACGGTCATGACCGACCAGCCGTTGCCAAAGGTGGTTCACTGTGGGACCTGAACCAGGATCGAGAGCTCGGATTATCCAAGAGGTGAAGAGCACCTGGTCGGAGTCACATTTCTGACAGCCCCCCTGAGTCCGACAAGGGAAGAAGGTCTGAGTGCCTATAGGGCCTCAGTGTCTAAGTGTCGTTGTCTGATGGGGGGATTAACCACTCGACGGAGAGAGAGGATGATCACATTGTAGAGACTGGGATTCCACGCTGCTGCCACAAGAGTGTGCCACATTGCAGCAATGGGTGACACCTCATCAATGATTATGTGGTAAACAGTATGGGTGGTATCTCGTAGACACCTTTTCATGTCCTGTAGGGTAGTTGTGTATGCCCTTGGAGGACATCCGGAATTGTCATACACTCCTTCCAAAAAGAGGGAGAGCTGATATCCACGGAGAAAAGAGTGTTTTGTCTTGACTTGTATGCCACCATACCAGTCGTGGATGTTTTCTCCCAACTGATCAAGAACTGGAATGTGTGTCCAGTCGAGGGCTTGTACTGCCATGATGGTTGGGTGTTGAGAGTGTGTGGCAGTTGTTGAGCAGGTTCGACCGCTGTCCAGGTGCACTTGATTGATGAGAAGTGCTGAACGCAGGATGGAATTTCGTGCGCTGAGATTGATTTTTTTGTGTGGGTGCAGGTCGCAGCAATGCTGCCAATCCAACTGGGCGGATCCGCGTGCCGAGATGAAGACGGAAAGCAATGGATGGTTGCAAGAGATTGATGATGGAGTGGACGCAGGGACAAAATCTCGTGCGCGTTGGATGTTTTCGGCGTGGGCGCATGTCGTCGCGGAAAAAAGGCGATGCGACCGTGCGGATCCTTGTGCCGTTCACAGATGCTGATGATTGCTGATGATGAACAGGAGGTTGATGACGATGGAGTGGGCACAAGGACGAGCCGCGTGCGCTGAACGAAGTTTCGGCGTGGGTGCAGGTCATCGCGGAAAAGGCGATGCGACCGGGCGGATCCTTGTGCCGAGCTGAAGTGGAAGCTGAAGCGGATGAAATGATTGATGGATGAGTGGGCGCATGGGCGAAACCTCGTGCGCTGCAAAGTTTTCGGCGTGGGCCCAGGTCGTCGCGGAAAGGCGATGCGACCGGGCAGATCCTTGTACCGAGCTGATGCGGAGGCGGAGGAAACGATTTGATTGACGAGTGGGCACAGGGGCGAAACCACGTGCGCTAAAGGAAGTTTCGGCGTGGGCGCAGGTCGTTGCAGAAAAGGCGATGCGACCGGGCGGATCCTTGTGCCGAGCTGAAGATGATGCAGAGGCGGAGGAAGTGATTGATTGATGAGTGGGCGCAGGGGCCGAACCACGTGCACGAGGAGATGATGCTGATGTGGACGAAGGATGGAAGGAAGGCGCAGATAATGCTGATGAGGAGGAGGCGATGCGGAGGCGGTGCGGATGATGCTGATGACGAAGGGATGAAGATGAAATAGAGGCGGGTGGCTGATGAAGCTGAGGAGACTGAAGCGAGGAGGAAGAGGAGGAATGATGGCAGAAGATGAAGTTGACGCGAGGAGCGAAGGAAGAGGACTGATGATGATGCTGAAGGAGAGAGGCAAGGAGCGATGCAGGTGGAGAGTGAGGGGATGTGACGCGGCGCGACAGGTGGAGGCGACACAACCTCTTCTTCTCGCGTTCAGGAGAGTGACGGCTTGTTCCCCAGTTGGCTCGGAAGTGGAAGCAGGAAGACTGGTGGTGTCCGGTGTCCTGTCAGCCGAAGAAATTGGTTGCGGCAGAGGGAGTCAGGCAGCGGGCAGATCCACTGAACTGCTGATGTGAGGAGAGTGACGGCTTGTTCCCCAGTTGGCTCGGAAATGGGAGCAGGAAGACTGGTGGTGTCCGATATCCTAACAGCGGCAGTTTTGGCTGTAGCTGTTGACGAGGCGAGAAGGCGATGCGAGAGGGCGACTCGAGATGATGGACGCGGGCGGGGTGAAGATGACGGTGAGGGAGGAGCGGATGAGGTTGATGAGGCAGGATGGAAGAGGAGGGGATGCTTGAGGAGGCAGATGTGATGAGGAGTAGTGATCGGCAGACAGCAGGAAGCTTCTTGGTAGTTGACGGTAGACGGCGGCTCGAGAGTTGCTTTGCCGCTGATGTGGACGACAAGTCACTGGTAGTTGGCCACGGGCACGAAAATGGGCACAAGGCTTCCTTGGGGTGACAAGGCGTTTCTTCAGCGCGGACAACTTGTCAGGCAGGAGTGCTGATGTCAGCTGCTGATGAAGCGGGGAGACGCAAGACGGCGGTAGCGGCGGCAAGAGAATGTGAGCAGAAACGATGGAGCGAGGACGGCGGCAGAGCGATGACGCTGTCACGGATCTCCAGGTGATGTTGCCTGAAGCTCTGATACCATGTCAGAAGAATGCAGGTACGAGAACAGCAGCAGCAGAAGCAGGCAGAAGCAGCGGAACATGCATATCTACATTAGCGGAGTGACGTAAGTGAGAGCACTCCAGAGAGCTAGTCGCGGGAGCTGATGAAGGCTGAGAAGCGAGATAGCGAAGGTAGACACGTTGATGTGAGAGAGAGTGCTGGCGAGAAGAGTGACGGCTGGTGGAGTATGAGAGCTGAGCGAAGGAGCGAGAGTGACGGAGCGAAGCGTTGAGAGGAGTTGGCGAAGGCAGGAAATGCGAAAGACGAGCAGAGCGAAGACACAGCAGCGAAGCCGCGGAACCAAAGGGGAACAGGATGAGCATAACTGTTCTCGTCAACTACGGAGGGAATGAACATCCTCCGTATATACAGCAGAACAGGACAAAACAAGTATTAACGCCTTCTTTCTGCTAGACGGACGCGTGGCGACGTGGTCGCTTATTAGGGGCGGCTCGACTCTGGTGGAACGGTCATGACCGACCAGCCGTTGCCAAAGGTGGTTCACTGCGGGACCTGAACCAGGATCGAGAGCTCGAATTATCCGAGAGGTGAAGAGCACCTTGTCGGAGTCAAATTTTTGACAGCCGCAACCCCCATTACTGCTGCCGCTGGACCCCGAGCAGCAGCATGATGGCTGCTTGGAGGAGGAACGGGAGCTGGCAAGGGATAAGGAGGTGCAGGAGTGGTACCGGGCGCGGTGCCAGAAGACGTCCGTGGTGAGGGCCGAGGCACGACTCCGAGCCTCGGTTTCGGCCTGGCGCGGATTTGACACCGCCAACCGACGCCTCAACCACGGGGCGATCGAGGAGGGGAACCTGGTATACCTCCGCCCATTCCCAGGCGCAGGGCGTGAAGCAAAGGAAGCGCGGCAGGTGTACCGCGTGGCTGCGGCTGATGCGGGATGAGTGTGGTTGGAAGGACCGGATGTGTTCAGTGAGTGGAGTTACCCTGCGACAGAGTTCGTACTGCTGCCCCCGGCCTGGCAAACGCACATACCCGGTACGGGTGGAGAACTCCCTCCGCTCGAGGCCCGCACGGGATCACGGGGATGGCGAGCGGAGGAGGTGTTGGAGCAGTGTGAGACTCAGGTATCGGAGCAAGAGGAGGCGTGGAGTCAGGAGCCTCAGGAGGAACCAACGGATGGCTCTGACGTACAAGAGGTTTCCGCGGGAGGGGGGCGAACGGCACAGGGACAGCAAGTGCAAGAACCGGGAGCCTGCAGCAACAGGAGCCGCAGGAGCAGCAAGAGCAGCAGGAGCCGCGGGAACACCAGGAGCAACGGGAGCGGAGGCAACAGTCAGGATCACAGCAAACGGGCAGCGGAGATATGACCCCAAGAGGGGCCATCGGCACTCCACGGAAGAGTGCCCCCATGAGCCCCCGTGCCCTGGCTGCCTACACGGGCCCCTGCGCGGTCTGTGTGGAAAACCTGCCCGAGGAGAGGCTCCTGAAGGTCGTCTGCCACGTTTGCGGCCAGCCCGCACATCAGGGGCTGGCCAAGAGCTACATCGGATGGAACCGCACATGCCTGCGGTGCATCACTGAGGACCAAGGGGAGGAAGAAGAGCAAAAGAAGGAAGAGGACGGTGGAGCCGGCCCAAGCTCCGGGGGAGGAGAGGCGCGAGGAGGATGGGACCCTAATGAAGAGGAGGAAGAAGAGGAGGAGGAAGAGGCGGCAGGGGCGCGGCGAGGGCCCCGCACGATCACAGGGGCCACCATGCGACAGTGGCAAGAAGAAGGTCAGATGGCGGCGGCGGAGCAGGCGCAGAAAGAAAAGGCATGCCAGACATGCGCTCAATGCGGGCACCGCTGGGGCAGACGGGTGCAGGATTGCAAAGGGTGCCACCAAAGGATATGTGACGAGTGCCTAGAGCAGCCGCGGAACGCAAAGGGAGAACGGAGCGGACCAGGAAACTGTCGACAGTGCCGCCAAAAGATTGAGCGCGAACACAGGGTCCGGAAGCCACCGCGTGTCACCGCGGAAGGGGAAGAGGTGGACTCGGAGGATGAGGAAGAGCAGGACCCGCCCAGAGCAGCTGCGGAGAACTGTCCCACCTGCATGAAGGCTGTTCACACGGGGGACCGCTGCACCTAGTGTAGCAGAATGGCTCATCAGGGTTGCCTGGTGACAGGAAGCTCGATGTGGGCGGGGCAGTGCCAAAGATGCGTGGGAGCGGAAATTGTGGAAGGAGGGGCTTTGCTGTCCTACGACACCAAGACCTTGGCCCCACTTTGTGAGGGATGTGAGGCAGATCTGACCGAGTTCGGCAAACCCTGCGGGATGTGTTAGACCATGTGTCACCTACGGTGTGGAGAACGCGGGAAGGAAGGCATATGGACCTGCAGCAGCTGTCGCAACAAACCACGGAATATAAAGTGGAAGTTCTCCAACAAGCGCACCTGCACAGGGGACAACTGCTTTGGTCGGCTGGAGGGGACAGTCTATCGGTGCGAGCACTGCGAAGGCATCGCGCATGAGTCCTGCGCCGAGGAAGTGGGGCGGAGCAGCAAGGGTAAGCGGATCTACCAATGCTCAAGCTGCAAAAGGTATGAACGCGCGCCACACTGTTCCTCATGCAAGAAGCTGGTCAACGCGTCCACGATTGGGGCGCGGTGTGAAGGATGCCGGCTCTTGTTCATGACGAGTGCGCGGTGAAGCTCAAGCAGAAGGGAGAAGCGGTGGAGAAGTACTGCAGGCCCGGCCAGGAACGGGATCGTCCCAAACCCCGCAAGCACTTCACGTGGAAAATTCGCTGAGAGACTCCGGGGCAGAGTCTTGGAAAGGGGGGGTGGTTGGGGGCATCAGTGTCAAGCACAATTCTGCCGCAGCTCCGCAGAAGGAGTTACCCGCGGAATGGGAATCGGGGCGGACGGAGATCCGCGCGTAGGATGCTGGATTTCGCGGACGCGGTTGAGCGAGGGATAGCGCGAGATCCAGGGGAGGGAAAAACCAGGGCTCCGACGAAGGGGCCGCCGCAGGCTAACTCTCGCCGGCGGCGATTCCTCTGATTCAAGCACTTGGGGCAAGGCGGGAAGCAGTGCCGGGAAGATCCGCGATGCAAGGAGAACAGGGACAAGCCGCAGCAGGATAGCGGAGGAACGAGACAATCAGGACGAAACATTAAATTAGCAGGAGCGACCAAGAATCAATCACGGAGGAGCCCCGAGAGACGTACCGCGGAAGACGAAGATTCAAGGAAGAACACAAAGAACGCGTGCACGAGCCGCGTATAGAGGATGTGATCAGCAGAAGATAGGCAGTGTGTGTGTGTGTCGATTGGGACAAGATCCGCGGTGTGTAGTCGCACCGCGTGGAGTACAAGTAGAAAGAAGAAGGATGATGTAAGAGGGATGAGAACGACGGCGTGCGGACACGCCGTGCAGAGTCCCAAGTACAAAAGGGCTTCACGAGTAGTAGCAAAGATGCAACTCAGACTTGCTCGCTTTCCGAAGCAATCCATGTACTCCGCATTCAGCTTTATCAAAGACATTTGCCTACTCTCGTTCCTGTGCTCCGCCCATTGCCCTCCCGCCCTCCGTTGTTCTCGGAGTCCGGTCCGCGGACTGTGGGACCAAGTGTGCGAAGAGCCAAAAGTCCGAGTGAGGTGAGCTGTCGATGGTCCCTTGCTTGCACACGTCTGCGGAACGGGGATTCCGCGGAGAGGAGTCGGACGCCACAAGGTGGTGGACTCCCGTGTGGCGAGAAGTGGACCGCGGAGCGTCACTCATCGATGAGGTGCCTGCGCAGAGGTCCAAACTTGGGGTCCGCGCAATAGCTGATTGTATCTTGCCGCAACTGTGGACAAGTGGTAGTTGTGAAGTGCCTTACCCGCGGAGGAGCGCGGAGCACAGCCGCCCGCGGAGAAAATCAAGGACGCGGCAAAATTGGGGGTATCACGTGGGCGCAGGCCGTCGCGGAATAGGCCATGCGGCCGGGCGGATCCTTGTGCCGAGGAGAGCGGAAGCAGGTGATGGCGGAGTAACGATGGATGATGGAGTGGGCGCAGGGGCCAGACCTCGTGCGCGATTGAAATAGGGGAGTAAAATGCGGTAAGGGGAAGGCAGGTGCCAATGCGCCGCGAGAAATCTGCTTCTGGCGTGGGTGCAGGCTATTGCGAAAGCGGGCAGCTAGCTCGTGCAGATCCTAGTGCCGTTCACAGATGCTGATGATTGCTGAAGCGGAAGCTGATGATGACTGAGTGGGCGCAGGGGCGAACCATGTGCGCTGAAGGAAGTTTCGGTGTGGGCGCAGGTCGTCGCGAAAAAGGCGATGCAACCGGGCGGATCCTTTGCCGAGCTCGAAGCGATTGCGGAAGCTGAGGAAGCGATTGATTGATGAGTGGGCGTAGGGGTGGAACCACGTGCGCAAAGAGATGCTGCTGATGAGGATGATGGATGCGAAGGCGGCGCGAAAAATGCAGATCACGAGGAGAGGCGGGCTGATGAGCGGCTGATGAAACGGAGGAGGCTGGAGTGAGGCGGAGGAGAGATGATGGAGGCGAGTGAAGACGAAGGCCGAAGACTGGTGATGATGGAGAAGGAGAGATACAGGGAGCGACACGAGCGGAGAGAGTTGAGATGAGACGCGGTGCGGCAGGTGGAGCGACACAACCACTTCTTCTTGCGTTCAGGAGAGTGACGGCCTGTTCCCCAATTGGCTCATAAATGGGAGCAGGAAGACTGGTGGTGTCCAATATCCGGTCAGCTGGAAGAGGTTGATTGCGGGAGAGGGAGTCAGGCAGCGGGCAGGGATACTAGACCGCTGATGTCAGGAGAGTGATGGCTTGTTCCCTAGTTGGCTTGGAAGTGGGAGCAGAGAGACTGGTGGTGTCCGATATCCTGACGGCGGCAGTTTTGGCTGCAGCTGTTGACGAGACGGGAAGGCAATGCAAGAGAGCGACTGAAGATGATGGACGCGTGCGAGCTGAGGATGATGGCGAGGAAGGACCAGATAAAGCCGATGAGAAAGGATGAAAGAGGAGGAGATGCTGGCGGACGTAGATGAGATGAGGGGCAGCGGATAGCAGATGGCAGGAGGCCTCTTGGTAGTTGACGGCAGGCGGCGGCTTGAGAGTTGTTTGCGACTGATGTGGACGACAAGTCACCGATTGTTGGCCACGGGCGCGGAAATGGGCGCAGGGCTTTCTTGGGATGACAAGGCGTTTCCTCAGTGCGGATAACTCGTCAGGCAGAGCTGCTGATGTTAGCTCGAAGCGGCGAGGCGCTAGACGACGGTAGCGGTGGCAGAAGATTGTAGATGGGAGCGATGGAGGGAAGACGGCGGCAGAGCGATGATGTAGTCACAGGGCACCGGGTGATGTTACCTGAAGCTGTGATACCATGTCAGAAGAATTCAGATACGAGAACAGCAGCGGCAGAAGCAGGCAGAAGCGTCGAAACACGCAAGTGTACGTCAGCAGAGTGACGTAGGTGAGAGCGGTCCGGGGAGTTTGTCGCGAAAGCTGATAGAAGCTGAGAGGAGAGGTAGCTGAGGCAGACAGTTGATGTCAGAAAGAGTGCTGGCAAAATGAGTGAAGGTCGGCGGCGTATGAGAGCTGAGCGAAGGAGCGAGAGTGACGGAGCAAAGCGTTGAGAGGGGCCGGCGAAGACAAGGAATGCAAGGGACGAGCAGAGCGAAGACACGGTGGCGAAACCGCAAAACCAAAGGGGAACATGATGAGAAGAACTGATCTAGTTAATTCGAGGGAATGACCGTCCTCAGTATAAAAAGGGCAGAACAGGACAAAGTAGCAACGGCTTCTTTTCCGCTAGCCGGACGCGGATGACAGGTGTCATTTTATTAGGGGATGACTTGGACTGTCGGGCCTAACAGTTAGTTTGACGGAGAGAACATTGCCAAGGTGATTAAGGTGAGGACCTGAACCTTTATTGAAAGCTTGGTATTTTCTTGAGGAGTGACCTCTGACAAGAGCGTCACACTTTGGCACTTGAGCATCACACTTTGGCCCTAGATATTCACACTTTGGCACTAGAGCATCATACTTTGGCACTAGAGCATCACACTTTGGCACCAGAGCGTTACACTTTGGCTCTAGAGCTTCACACGTTGGCACTAGAGCATCACACTTGAGAACTAGAGCGTCACACTTTGGCACTAGAGCGTCACACATTGGCACTAGAACATCACATGTTGGCACTAGAGTTTCAAACT
>SZWC01042699.1:0-10115 GCA_023375785.1 Penium margaritaceum
AGAGGGCAAGGAGTCTTCCTGTGTGCAGCAGACCGGATGGTTGGGGAGGAGGTTGTGCCCATGAGACCTTGGGCGGTGTCCATGCTCGACGGAGATTCCAGGTCTTCAGCTCTGGTTGCATGTAAGAAGCGTTGTGGTCAGGTTGCGGCTTTTGTTGGAGAGGGTGGGGATTTCCACCCAACAAATGCACACCCATTCACACACACGTTGAAGGTTGCAGGGGAAGGGCTATGCGTGAAATTAGGGTCATCCGAAGGATGTTGATTCGTGACAAAGCCAAAAGAACAAGGGTATGCCCTGTTTGTACATTGAAAACAAAGGCAGATGGAATCAAAACTGAGTATCTAATTTCTCCTGCCTTCTCTGGATGGAGGCTTTGGACTTCTGCCACTACTTTGCAGTAGTTGAATGGATTTTTATTGGTCGGGGCAAGGTTGATCTCCGAGGGAGCAGACCATGGTGTTTCTTGAGTTTCTTCAAAACTTGAAAAGAAATAATCTGTTCTTTGAATTTGCCCAATGTTAGTTCTTTGATGATGTGAAGGACGATTTGTCCACACTTCTGATAATGGAACTCACAATCAATGAATTCTACCATAGCCTCCCACTCTAGATCCCCTTAAGGTCTCATAGCAACTCTAGGTGGCTAAGACATGCTTCAAACTTCGTCTGACAACATTGGCTGCGAAATTCCAAGTGACTAAGAACTGTCGAGAGACCACCTCGCGGCCGACAGGACACGCCGCATGCACCTTATTGTAATCTGCTTGGACACTCTGGCCAAGGGCCTTCGTGCTTGGCTCGCCACTCTGAACAATTAGAGTTAGGCGTCTAGTCGCAAAGTCACCAATCCATTGAGCCCTAGAGGCTAGTGATCAGAGACGACCACCAAGCTCGCGAGAGTAGCCCGATGCAGAGGTGCTCACCTCAGGCTGCAGAGAAAGCTCCTAAGCCATAGTCGCAGGTGAAATAGGTGCACGGGAGTGGGTGTTGGTTTTTACGCATCCTCATTGTCCTCCCGGCTTGTGTACATCGGCGTGTAGATGACTGACGGCGAGACTCGACGCTGCTGGAGTGTCATCTAGTGGAGCCGACGCACGCCGAGGCCTACTTGCAGTTCATTGGAGCCTCCTCTCTCCGGCGACATGCTCAGCTTCATTGGCTAGGCGTTTAGGCCGCCGGCGGTTAATGCCACCGCGGATGCTGTCTGCATGCGTCAGACGCTGGGTCTGACTATACCATTGCGTTTGCAGCGTCATGCTCTGCCTAGGGTCCATGTCTCATGTTGCGTGGCACTCTTTGGCAGCATGGACCATCGTAGGCACTGCCTGGGTTCAGGCAGCCATAACTCTTTGCTGCTATTTTCCTAGGTGTTTGTGACCGCACGATTGCGTTCGCATTGTCGGTATTATGATATGGTCACGTTTTCAGGCAAAACGGACGCCGCCCGGGTTTTGGGCTGTCGGCCGTCTGGTAGGGCTCACCAAGAAAACCCTGCCTGGCAGAAAATAGGTCCAGGTCTATTTTCTGATTGGCTGGTTAGCTGAGTAACAAGCTCTACAGAGCTGGGGAGGGGGGTAGAACTCGGAGGGGTCTCCCATTGTTGCTCATTCTTCATTACTGATCAGTCACTTTCAGTTTACAGGTGCTTTCTGGCGCCAACACTGGTGCGCACGTTTCTGAGTAACAAACCCAGAGCTTCCAGACCCTGATACTTTAAAGCAGCAAACTGAGGGGGTAGCAGACTTATGCAACGAGCGTGGAAGCCCGCACGCTGCATCAATAACGCTATTGCCCCAACCTGGTGCCTAGCGTTTCCTTTTTTATATCAGAGCAAGAGCGTAGCAGCAGTAGCAGAAGACTGGCGTACAGGTGCCAGACAACGCTGGCAGACCCCTATACACATCAGTGTAGGGGAAATGTTGCCGGATTTCTTCCGGCTGCATTGACGCGCCTGGTGGCGGCGTTAGATTTTTCCCACGGCCTTTGGGACAGGGGAAATATTGTCGGATTTTTTCGACAGCACTGACCCCCACGCATGACGCGAGGAGGTGAGCGGCGGGCCGCGTCCAACACCTGCGGGCGACGACGCACGTGACAACGTCACCCAGGTGCAGTGACTGGCACCAGCAAGCACCAGCAGCAGCCTGCATCAGCAGTAACGGCAAGCAAAAGCAGTGAGCAGTGGTAGCAACAGCCAATAGTGGCTGCGTGCAACAGTAGCAGCCGGCAGCAGTAGTAGCTCGGAGCAGCTCGCAACAGCAGCAGCCCGCTGCAATGAGCATCAGTCCGCTGCAATAAGCAGTAGTGGCGGCCAACAACAACAGCTCACACCAGCAGGATTAGCGACAGGGAGTAGCAACAGTAGTAGCGAGCAACAACAGTATTAGGCTGTAGAAGCTGCAGTAGCAAGCAGCAGCAGCAGCCGGCTGCAGCAGTAGCAGAAGCGAGCATCAGCCGGCAGCAGCCAGGTGCGGCTGCTGTTTCTTGCAGCCCACAGCTCGTCGCAAGCGCCGGGTTGCAGGCAATGAGTGCGCTGCTCGCAGCGAGCAGCGAACTACCGGCAGTGAGCAACGAGCTTGCTGCTCGCAGCCGGTTGCCCACAGCGAGGAGCGAAGCTTGCTGTGATAGATGAAAAGGGAAAAAAAGGAGAGGAAAAAAATCCCCCACACCACCAGTGCCTTTGTTGCGGCAGCAGCAGCTACCATAGCTGCTACAGTAGCCACAACAGCCGCAGGAGCACACAACAGTAGCAACAACAGTTTTTGCTGCAACAGCAGCCGCAACAGCAGTAGCAACAGTAACAGTAGCAATAGTAACAGTAGCAATAGTAGTAGTAGTAGCTGCAATAGTAGCAGCAGTAGCACTAGCAACAGATATAGGAGCGGCCCCAACAACGCCCGCTACTCACATCGGCATCCCACTGCTGACATCACTACTAACATCACTACTGATGTCATCAACAAAAAAGGAAAGGAAGGGGGGGGGAAACTCTACAGCAGCAGCCTTATAGATAGCATGGCGGCAACTACTGACATCAGCTGTCCTAGGCTGATGTCACTAGTGACTTCAGCAGCACAAAAAAAACAAACAAATAAAGGTGGCAGCAAAACCCACCATGGCTTACAATCCCAATGGGGAGGGGTCCTCCTCTGTTGGGGGGACCCCCAGCCCCCCTTTCTTGTAGCAGCTAGAGTAGCTACAGCAGCAGCAGCAGCAGTAGTAGTAGTAGGAGTAGGAGCAGCAACCCATTGGAGTCGTCGCCGACGCCTCTGACCCCCGGATTGCCATTTAGCAACAGCTCGTTGCCCTGACGCAGCAGCGTGCAGCATTGCAGCCACTGGCCTCACAGTCTACCACCAGTGCCCCGCCGCCGTTTATTCCTCAGAGGCATGCCGGCCCCGCTGTGTCCGCTGCCACACATTACCTGGAGTTGCAGCAGACTCTACGCCAGCGGCAGACAATGACCTTCGTCCTTGGCCCCACTCTGGGTGCCGGTCGTAGGCAAAAGGACTTTGAGACGCCGTCCCCACCACTTCAGGTCGGCGAGTATTTCCGGAGCTGGGAGCTCAGCTTGTGCACTTGGGCACAAGATGAGGGCCTATGGGCATACTACACCCTTCCGTATGACTCCACCCAGGCCAACCAGCTGTATGATGCCAGTTGTGCCGTACGCGCCCTCATCCCCGTCGCTCCTCTGGCTCCTCGCCTAGCCTTAGAGCCCTTCCTTGGCAACTTCACCGCTGGCAGCACCCCAGACCCTACCGTCGCGTGGTACGTCCTCACTCGTCCCCATCGCCTGTCCAACGAGGCTGAGACCAACCGTCTGCTGCGGGAGTTCAACTCCCTGCACATGGGGGAGACCAAGATAGTCATTGCTTACTGGCAGCGGGCTGAGGACATCCTCCTTCGCTTAGGCACCTATGCTCCACCCCCCCTGGCCGCGCTCCTCACCATCAAGCGCGGTGCCACCGACACATACGCGGATGTCTTCATGCACTGCTCCCAGGATATCCTTCCCACCATGGCGGCCCAAGGCACCCTCATGCCCTGGGCATACGAGCTCTTCCTCAAGATTGAGGAATCTTGTCTGGAGTCCCGCCTCTAGCGTACAGAGGCCCTTGCCTCCCCTACCATCGCTTCAGTGGCCGTCGCTTCCCCCGCAGCAGCTAACTCCACCAGCTCCTTGTCATCAGGGAAGAAGAAGAAACGGAGCAAGAAGGACAAGGGTAAGTTGCACCAGCAGTCAACATGGTCCAGCGGTGGTGGCTCAGTCTGGCACAACTGTGGCCAGCCAGGGCAAGGATGGTACACGTGCCCGCTCTCGACGGACGAGGCGTGCGTCATTGCCACCATGCATCGCCAGTGAGAGCGCCCTGTCGCCTCTGCCGCTGTAGCTGTCACCGCCCTAGACGCCTCAACCTCGTCCAACAGCTCCACTCCTCCAACCACGACACCGGTCCAGCAGACGTCGGCTCCACAGCAGCATCATCCAAAGCCGTCGGCGCCTCTGTTCCCTTCATCGAGGCAGTCCTACTTCTATCTGAGCTCAGGCGCCATCACTCCGCTCTCAGTCTACACTCCCGGGTGGTCCACGCGTGAGTGTCAGCTGGAGCAGTTCATTGCGCTTCAGCTCGGCCTGCCTCGGCCTCCCTCCCACGGAAGTGTGAGTTGCGTCACCTCCTGCTCGTCATCCTTGCCCGGTATGACTGAGATCGAGTTGCGGTCGTGTCCTACTTCCTCGTCTGTCTTGCTACCTTCCGTGATCTCCTCTGTCCCCCTTTGTGACGACGTTGCATGGCTTGATGATTGGCAGTCTCGGTTTGCACCCCCTTCCACGGCGTTCGCGTCTCTTACTTGCTGACATGTGACTGTCAGTGATCTGGCGACACCGGTCCAAGACCCTGCCGAGACCTGGATCATGGACTTTGGAGCCACGCATCACATGACGGCCTCTCGTGAGGCCTTTAGTATGCTTGGTCCTGTTGGCGATGTATCCTTTGTCTGGACGGGCTTTGAACAGGTGTTACCTGTCCGCGGTGTCAGCGTCGTTCGTTTCCGTGGTCCTGCTAGTGGTGTCTTCGTGATCGATGTCCTCTTCGTCCCAGGCTTTGAGCTCAATCTCCTGTCTGTTACTGCGCTTGACCGCATGAGCATGGACGTTGTGCACTCGCGTGGTGTTGGCACTCTGTCGTTTCGTCTGTCTGGTCTTGTCGCCCTTCACGCCACCGCCCGTGGCGACCTGTGGCATGTCCCTCGCCTGTCCTCTCCTTCTGTCCCCTCCCTATCGAGCGCCACATGCGATATGTTTGTCACCGGTACGCTCTCTCCGCAGCACACTCGCCTCTTGCATCGCCGCCTTTGCCATGTACACTCGGCTGCCATTGATAGCATGCTCCGCACCCAGCAGGCCAAGGGCCTCGACCCAGACACTTTCCCCTGGCCATGCCCCACGGAGTGCATTGATTGCGCTCAGGGCAAGATGCACCGGTCTACATACCCTCAGTCTTCCTCCTGTGCATCCGTCCCTCTAAACCTGGTCCATTCCGATGTTATGGGTCCCCTCCCTACCGAGTCCTTTGGTGAGCGTGGCCAATATATCCTCACCCTCACTGACGACTACTCTCGCTATCGCTGGGTCTTTTGCATTCGGAAGAAGATTAATGTCGCCTGTACCATTCGGGACTAGCTTGTCCTTACGGAGCGCGAGTGTGGTCGATCTCTTTGCCACTTTCGCTTCGATCGCGGCGGTGAGTACATGGGTGAGACCACGACGTTTCTCGCTTCCAACGGTGTCCACCATGAGATGTCAGCGTCCTATACACCCACTCCGAACGGCGTCTCTGAGCGGTGGAACCGCACAATGGCCGACGCCGTCCGCACCATGCGGGTTGAGCCTGGTATCTCCGATGGCTTCTACTTTGAAGCCATGGCTACATGACATGGGTCTAGAACCGGATTCCCCACGGGCCTCTTCCCTGCCAGTCCACGCCGTACCAGCACTGGTGCGGTCAGCGCACTGACATCCGCCTCGCTCGTGTCTTGGTTTGCGTGGCCATGGTGTGGCTGCCTGCCCCACAGCAGGGCGGCAAGCTCGCCCCCCACAGATGTCCTTGCACCTTTCTCGACTTCTCTTGTAAGTCCAAGGCCTGACGCTTCTGGAACCATCCCGGCATTACATCGTCTTGTGATGCTCGCTTCTTTGAGGAAGTGTTTCCATGCGATCTTATCCGCTCTGGCTCGTCCATGTCCCTCCCATTGCGTGGGGGAGTGGTGAGCCCGTTCTTCGTCCCGCTGCTTATGGGGTACACATCACATAGTCCGTTTGAGCTGGTAGTCCAAGTCGCGTACGCTGGCCCCTCCGGGCAAGCAGCCCCAGTCGCATCCACTGGCCCCTCCGGGCCAGCAGCCCTAGTTGCATCCGCTGGCCCCTCTGGGCCAGCATTCCCAGTCACGTCCGCTGGCCCCTCCGGGCTGACAGCCCCAGTTGCGTCTCGCTGGCCCCTCCACGCCGGCAACCCCAGTCGCGTCCACTGGCCCCTCCGGGTCGGCAGCCCCTGTTGCACCTTCTGGCCCCTCCGGGCCGGCAGCCCCAGCCACGCCCACTGGCCCCTCGGGATCAGCAGCCCCAGTCGCACCACCCGGCCTCTCCGGGCCAGCAACCCCAGTCGCTTCTGCTGGCCCCTCCGGGCTAGCAGCCCTAGTCGCAACGGCTGGTCCCTCTGTGCCAGCAGCCCCGTCCGCCTCCGATAGCCCGACAGACTCGGCCTCGTTACATGCGTGGCCAAGGCGGCAGCCGCCAACCCAGGCCATCAGTGAGCGCGCAGACCACCGCACCGCACCCTGTGGTGCCTCGGCCCCCTGTCGCTCCACGTGTCTCCTCCACTCTTACGGTCGTGAGTGGGGACCTTGGCACCAAGGCTCTCGGTCCAACCACTTTGGCTATCATTGTAGACCTTCACCCGGGCTCCACACTGGGCTACGTCATGCTCCATCACGAGCATCGGCATGCTGTTATGGCTGCACTTGCGCACATCCCACCTAGAGCTCGAGATGCACACGCTCTCTCAGTCTGCTCCATAGCACGCCCGGAGGACCCAACCACCCTACGTGAGGCTGGAGCCTCTCTTGAGGTTGCACATTGGGATGCTGTTTGCACCGACAAGCTTGCTGCTATCCGAGAGCACCACATGTATGACTTCGTCGACCTCCCACCAGGTCGGAAGGCCATCGGTGCCGAGTAGGTCTTCCGGCGCAAATAGAAGCTAGATGGGTCTTTGGAAAAGTACAAGGTGCGCCTCATAGCCAAGGGGTTTGCTTAGGTCTCTGGGGTTGACTACGACCAGATGTTTCCCCCAGTTGGTCGGTTCTCCACTAGTCGGGTGCTCTTAAGCTTGGTTGCTGAGCATGGGTGGGAACTACATCAAATGGACGTGAGAAACGCATTCCTCAATGGCTTGCTCAAGGGTGAGGAGCTCTACTTGGTGCAACCCCTAGGCTTTCGATGACGACAGTGGGAGAGTTTGGTGGCCACGGAAGGCCCTCTATGGTCTGAAGTAGTCGCCTCGATGTTGGAACCAGGAGATCAGCAGCACGGTCCTCCGCGATGGCCTCCTACAAAACACCACTGACCCCGCATTGTTCGTCAGCCCACGAGGCCAGAGCTTCACTGCTGTTTTGGTCTACGTTGACAATCTACTCATTGCATCACAAGACATGGCTACCATCCAGCGTGTCAAGGAACTGCTGCACACCGCCTACCAGATGAAGGATCTCGGATCTGCCCGAGTATTCCCGGGCATGGAGCTCAAGCATGATCGCTCCCAGGGTATCCTGCACGTCCACCAGGCTACCTATGTGCAGACCCTGTCCACTCGCTTTGTTAAGGACATGCCCCTTGTGCCAAGGGCATCCTCACCCATGTCACCTGATGGTCAGGGGAAGCTCAAGAGTCCTGACCCAGCTGTTGTGGGGGAGCCAGTTGACGTGACCGTGTATCTGCGAGTCATCGGGTCACTGATGTTCCTACCAATGGCGATGCACTCAGACATCGCGTTCTCCGTCAACCTCCGGGCTCAGTTTTCTCAGGAGCCTCGTGACCTCCATTTTGAGGCCGCGATTTGAGCACTACACTATGTTGTCTCAACTCCTCGGCGAGGTCTTATGTTCCGCCGCTAGCCGCATGTGGTCGCGGTGGGCTACACCAACAGTGACTGGGCTGGCACTCCGGACTATAAGAGTCACACAGGCAAGATCTTTCTGATCGGTTGCACGGTTGTGTCCTAGCGTAGTGGCAAGCAGGGGTGTATTGCACGCAACACTATTGAGGCTAAGTACGTGGGTATTGGCTCAGGCGCGTGTGAGAGTGTGTGGTTGCGTCGTCTGTTGTCCAAGTTACGTCATTCCATCGCATCCATCACGTTGCATTGTGACAATGAGAGTGCCATGGCCATCGCTGACAATGACGGCATGCATCACACACGCACAAAGCAGATCAACATTGAGTATCACTATGTGCATTTGTTGTTGCACGACGATAGTATTAGCATTGTGTGGGTTGAGATAGCACGATAGCTGGTTGACTTCTTAACCAAGTCACTGAAGTGCGACCCGTTCAAGAAGGCCGTGACTTCGGTCGGTGTGCGTCTGTGAGTTGCCCTCTTTGTCCCTGACTGCATCTCTACATGTCGTGGGGGAGTCTGACTGTTGATTGTACCTTTGCCCATCCATGTGCACTACATACGTGAGTCATGGGGGAGTGTTGGTTTTCTCGCATCCTCATTGTTCTTTGTTGTTTCCTCCCGGCTTGTGTACATCGGTGTGCAGATGACTGACGGCGAGACTTGACGCTGCTGGAGTGTCGCTCGGTGGAGCCGACACATGCTGAGGCCTACTCGCAGTTCGCTGGAGCCTCCTCTCTCTGACGACATGCTGAGCTCCATCGGCATGTCTCCTTGACAATCGGGATGCCGGCGGTCACTACCACCGCAGATGTTATGTGCATGTGTTAGGCGCTGGATCTGACTATACCATTATGTCTGCAGCGTCATACCATGCCTAGGGTCCATGTCTCATGTTGCGTGACACTGTTTGGCAGCATGGACCATCGAAGGCACTGCCTAGGTTCAGGCAGCCATAACCCTTTTCTGATTTTTTTCCTAGGTCTATCTGACCGCACGACTGTATTTGCAGTGTTGGTATTATGGTATGATCCAGTCTTCAGGCAAAACGGACGACGCCCGGGTTTTGGGCTGTCGGCCGTCTGGTAAGGCTCACTGAGAAAACCCTGCTTGCCAGAATATAGGTCTAGGTCTATTTTCTAATGGGTTGGTTGGAGGAGTAAGAAGCTCTACAGCGATGGGGGAGGGACAGAACTTGGAGGGGTCTCCCATTGTTGCTCATTCTTCATTCCTAATGAGTCACTTTCAGTTTTCAGCTGCTTTTGGCGCTAACACTAGCGCACGCGTTTCTGAGTAACAAACCCAGAGCTTCAAGACTTCGACTCTAGAGTAGCAGACTGAGGGTGCAGCAGACTTCATCAACAAGCGTGGAAGCCCGCACGTTGCATCAACAACGGTGTTGCCCCAACCTGCTGCTTAGCGTTTCCTTTTGGTGTGTGACAGAGGGGACTGAGACTAGCACGAAATGGGGTGTGTGTCAGTCCCCTCTGGCACACACCCCACACACAAGGGGTGTGTGCCAGAGGGGACTGATGCTCGTAGAGGATCAGGTGTGCTAGAGGGGTTCGACACTGGCGCGGTATCAGATGTGCCTGAGGGGTCTGACACCCGCACGGGATCAGGTGTCTCAGAGGCGACCAACACCGGCACGGTATCAGATGTGTCCAAGGGGTCTAACACCTGCACGGGATCACGTGTGAAAGAGGGGAAAGACACTGGCACGTGATAAGGTGTGCAAGACGGGTCTGAAACTGACACGGGATCAGGTGTTCCAGAGGGGAATGATAAGGCTTCTGGACCCACAGCCACGATGGCCGGATTGTCAGCAGTCGGAGACCGGACCGCAGGTGAAGAGACCTGGACGGACCCATCTGCACGACTAGAATCCCCCATGTGCCTAGAGGCCACACAAGTAGGAATGTGGTCTTCGGCCAGC
>SZWC01042700.1:0-10114 GCA_023375785.1 Penium margaritaceum
AAATCAGCTCTTTATCTTGAAACGGCTTGTCACCCTTTGAGCCAAAGAAGGAGAAAATTTCATGGAGATTATCCAGCAGATTGAGTCACTTGCAGCGGGGTGCGTGGCCACTGGTTGGGAGGTCCACACTCAATTGCAAGCTATAATCCTGCTTCCAGGCTTGCGCAACAGTTCGAGTCCCATGATCATAGTCCTTGGTGGCTGGCCTTCCAACAATGTGAAGTACCCAAAGGTTGCTAAGAATGTCCGCAATGAGTGGATGTGGCGTGGCGGTCAAGGAAGTGCAGCGGCATCAATTTTTGCTTACACTATTCATCCTCATAGTGGAGGTCGGGGCGACAAGTGGAAGAGTGTCAAGCAATGCACCAAGAAGGGTAACAAGAAGGCAGAGTGCTTCAACTACGGCAAGGAGAGCCACTACGCGCGCAACTACTCCAAGAAGAAACCAAACCAGTCGCAGCGTGGCAGGAAGAAGGACGAACAACCCTCATGGTGTTCAAGCCCACCAACTTGAAGGATCTGGGAGTATTGTCCTTGACTCAGGATGAGGCCGCCACACACAATGCAACAAGGTGGCATTCATCACCTATGGTGCCTCAAAGAGATGAATGAAAGTGGCCAATGGAAAGATAGAGGTGGCTGTCAGTGAGGGAAATGTCCGCATTGAGTCCATGGTGGATGAAAAATCTGTCACAAGCTGTCACGATGTGCTTCACATGTCCAACTTGGAGACAAACCTGCTCTCTATGAGCCGCCTCACTGACAAGGGACTTGAAGTGGTCTTCACAAAGGAGATGATTGTGTGTGCCAAGAGGAAGCATGACTTGTACCTACTATGCACCAGGATTGTCCGCAGCCGGACAAGGTCCAACGCTGCTAACCTTGCAACGAAGGATGAAGGAGACTTGGACTTTTGGCATTGCCAACTGTGCCAAATTTCTCCATCAATGGTGAAGAAGATGGCAAAGAGGGAGGTGATGTATGATCTCTAAATCAAGGGCCTCAATACAACCAAGGAGACTGTGTACGAGCCATGTCTTCTTGGCAAATCAACACGGCAGCCGTTCGTGGCCAAGGGGATACGTGCATCGGTAGAGTTAGTACTGGTACACACAGATGTGTGTAGACCACTTGAGAGCTCCATTGGTGGAGCTCGCTACCTCCTCACCATTATTGATAACCACAACAGTGAACTCTACCGCTAGCCTCAGAATTGGAAGAGCGAGGTCCTTCCATGCATGTAGGAGTTTGTGGCAGATGTGGAGCGGCAAATAGAGTTGAAGGTGAATGAATTCTGGAGCAACAACCAAGTGAACATGCGGCTGCCATGGGTGGATGAAGAGCAAGGGGATTGAGTAGCAGAAAAACACTCCACACTCCTCGCAACGGAACGGTGTCATACAGAGATAAAACTGTACAATCCATAACATGTTGTGATCCATGTTGAGAGATGACAGCCTTGCACAACGGTATTTGATAGAGGCGGTATGAACAACTACGTACACCATGAATCTTACACCGACCAAACTGCTAACGCAAAAGGAGAGCAAGGTGTTTAAGACACCACAAGAGGTGTGGAGCGGTAGGACGCCGGTGGTGGGTCACCTTCGTACATTTGGTTATGTTACACATGCAATGGTATAGGCACATGAAGGGCAGAGCAAGATGGACCCGCATACCCGCCAGTGCATATTTCTTGGGTATGAGAGCGGAAGCAAGGCGTGCCGGATCTTTGACCCAAGGAGGTAGCAGATTGTGCGGAGTTGTGACGCACGTTTGACGAGAGAAGCTATTGGAGGACAAGGAGGCAGGTCTCTCCAAGAGGGAGGAGTGGATGCCACTCGTTGAGGGGGATATGCCAAAGGGCGAGAATGAGGGTTACCTCCTTGCAATAGCTCCAACTAGAGAGGATTGTCCCACTGATGGGCGAGCAACAGATTTACTTTGGCCAATTCAAACAAGGATTCCAAAGCACTCGAGCTGGAACCACAAGACGGGGAGCCAACCAATGTTTCCGAGATCTCCAAGAGAGGGAGGGGACGCACTTGAAGAGGATGGCGCCAAGAGGGTACAACAGTAACAACAACCGTCTCAACAACGCCGAGCAAGCAGGCGTGTGTCGAGTAGGACCAAGAGGGACGATTCTGACAAGGGTATTGGACTGGGTTTGCACAAGCCTTTTTCACTCACGAGGAGCCCGGAACTGTGAAGGAGGTGCTTCAGCAGAGGGATAGAGCTGAGTGGGAGGGAGCAATAAAATCTGAGCTTGCCTCCCACAAGGAGAATGACACTTGGGAGTTGGTTGACCGGCCGGAGGGCAGGAAATTCATGGGCTCCAAATGGGTCTTCCAGGAGAATTTTACAAAGTAGAGTAAGGTGGAGCGGTACAAGGTGCGGATGGTAGCCTGGGGTATGCCCAGAGAAAGGGGGAGTACTACGATTGGACCCTCGCACCAGTGGCCAAGCTCTCCTCCATCCGTACTATCCTCTCTTTGGGAGCGGCTCACGAATACAAAATATACCAAATGGACATGAAAACCACATTCCTCAACAGCGACCTGGACAAGGGAGTCTACATGGAGGTGTCGGAGGGGGTGGATTTATCGCAAGGGAGGGTGTGATTGCTTTGCAAGGTGCTTTATGGACTGAAGAAATCTTCGCTCATGTGGTACCTCAAGATGGACAGTTTCATGGGTGAGCTTGACTTCAAGTGCTATGAGGCAGATCACAACGTGTACATGGATAGACAGCCATGGCTCCATCAACTTGTTGTCCTATATATGGACAACCTCATCCTTGTTTCCTCGGATGAGGGGGAGCTCAAGAACCTGAAGCAACAGCTTAGTGGCCGGTTTAAGATAACGGACATGGACGGAGTGCAACCCCATGGGCACGCCTAGGAAAACAACATGTGAGCTGAGATTGAGCATGGGCCTGAGCACGGAGGAAAAGAAGGAGGAGACAACTTGAGTACCATAGAAGTCTGTGGTTGGCAACATAATGTACGCCATGGTGGCCACGCAGGCTGATCCTGCCTTTGCCGAGAGACAAGTAAGCCATTATGTTGTTGATTACGGCTACTACATTGGCAAGCGCTCAAAAGAATCCTCCGCTACTTAAAGGCGACAACACAGTTGCGACTTGTGTTTGAAAGAGGAGCCCGGACTGATGCCCTTGAGTTGGTTAGCTACTCTGATGCTGACTGGGCAGGTGATGTTGATGACTGCAAGTCAACATCAAGCTATGTCTTTGTGCTTGGTGGTTGAGCACTGTCTTGGGCAAGCCAGAAGCAGGACTGTGTGGTGTTGTCTAGCACTAAGTCTGAGTATATTGTACTTGTGGAGCCGCAACGGATGCGCATTGGCTGCGACAATTACTCAAGGACATTGGGGTACCGAAAGAGAAGCCAACAATGCTACACATTGACAACATGAGCGCCATGAGCCTGACAAAGAGCCCTGTGCTACTCAAGAGGACTAAGTAGATAGAGATCCACCATCAATGTGCACGTGACCTTGTTGCAAAGGGTGATGTGGTGCTTGTACACCACGGCATAAAGTACATGCTTGTTGATGCCATGGCAAAGGCGTTACCCAAGGACAAGCATTATGCTACCTGCATGGAACTTGGCCTTGTTAAGCCATGTCTTCTGTTTTGCTCACATATGTGTCCTCGGGTGTGCAGGACATGGTGACCCCGAGACCAGTGGAGACCCACGCTGAGACTACACGCGCTTGCGAGAGTGTGTAGTGACATCGCTCTCGGGCTGCATGACTCCTCTTGGAATGGTCCCATGCCCTCCACCCTCATCGGCCGCCTCAACCCTCTCACATCGGCATCGAAGACCCTAGTTCTACTCCACGGTGGACTGAACTTGCTTTGCGTGAATTTTTCCACTGTGCTTGTGTGTCATGCCCCTTATACATGGACCGGGTTTACTTGTGGATATGTGTGGTCAATCGTTTAGACTAGAAAGAGGTAAACGGGAAAAACCAAAAGGAGAAGAACACAAAGGGCGAGTTCGTCCTCGGATGTGGAAGCGAGCAAGCGAGAGAGGCCGGCAAGCCTCGCTTGCTTGCTCGCTCGCTCCCTGGCCACATCGAGCGAGGTTCGAAAGCCGAGCCTCGCAACTCCCCTCTTATGAATGTAAATCCTTGACACTTCAACGTTTTTGCAAAAAAACTGCAGCCATGGAGTTTCAGGGCTAGTGAGCTCAAACGTTGACCAAATCCAGTCATTCAAGTGGCATTCGAAAGCTTGAGAGTTTCACATGGTATCAGAGCGCAGTCGCCGGCCCTCGGTTGCAGGAGCCGACAGATCCGGGCCCACGAAGCAGTAGGTGTGAAGCCGTGAGGGAAAGCGCCGACCTCCTTCTGGGCCGACGAGGCTTGTCGCACTGTAGGAAGGGCTTCAACCAGCCGTTGCAAGTCGTTTGACACTTTTCAGGGCCGTTGATGCCGCTAGAGTGAAGAGAGGGCATAACAAAAGAAAGGGGCGAAGAGAAGGAGAGCGACATTCCACACGGGAAGCCGCCACCCGACCTTAAGGACGGTTTGGGGGCACGAGAGCCAGCCCAAGTCCGTGTTCTAGGGTCAGTGAGGTAGAACGGAGTCATACCTCTACACACACCATGAAATTCAAGGGAGCAATGGGAACCGCGCCGAGGGCGACGGTCGCCCTAGCAACAATGAGGGTCTCTCTGCTGGCGGGCATGGCACCATGTCCGCGGCAGTCACATGGCAGGACATAGATTGCCTGGGTTTTCATCGTGATCTCACCCCACCCGTGCTTGGAAACCGCGAGTTTCTCATGTGGAAGGAGTTGTTTCTCTCTTAGGCAAAGGAGCACGGGCTCGAAGACTGTTACCTCGAGCTCCCTATGGCAGAAACAAGTGACAGGACGCTCCTCATAGCCTGCAACACTCTTGTGCGGGCTCTCCCCGACCCTCAAGGGTATTCCCTCCAACAGTTCCGCCTAGGAGGCCGTGGAGAGGATCCCGCCGATCCAAGGAGTGGCGCAGCCCAACCGTATGAAGCTTGGTAGAACCTGCAGAAGCGACACGAAGAGCAAGGAATGGCATTGTTAGTGAGTCTTCGGGACAACTTGCGCACGTTGTATCCCAAACCAGGAACGCCGGTATTGGATTATTGGGATGAAGCCATGGATCTGCGACGCCGCATTGTGGGGCTGGGAGCATCTTGCTCAGTCTAAGAATGGCTCGACACGTTGCTTCTTCACCTTGGCGAAGCCTACAAGGACTTCCGTCCCGACTTCTTTCGCCGCACCACTGTGGCAGAAGTCGAGAACATTGACTTCGAATTTGCCTATAGGCAGCTCCAAAACTATGAGGACATCCTCAAGGGAGAACAACGTGAATCCATCGCACCAACACCCACTGCCTATACCCATCATTCAACTGCAACTTCGGTTGTTCAGGCAAATGCCAACACTGCTCAAAGTTGGGGCACTGGTGGGAGTCACCCACAGAGGGGCGGAGGACGAGGACGCAGTCGTGGCCGCAACCCTGGAGGTCGTACTTGTAGCTACTGCGGTCAGGCAGACCACTTCCGGCGCTCTTGCCCCACACTTCAGTGCCGAATGTTGGAGCAGCAACAGCGACAGCAGCAGCCACATTATACTCAGCAACAGCTGCAACCACAGCAGCAGCGGCAGTGGCTTCACACACCAGTGGCAGTGCCATCGTCGCTTCACCCACAGGGTGGCTACAGCGCACCGCCCCGCATGCACCCACCTGTCACGGCAGTGACCTATGGTGCGGCACCACTGCAGCCAACTTTTCAGACATTCTCCCCAGGACTGCAGCCGGCTCCACCAATACACCCCGGGATGTATGCGGCACCTCCCATGCTAGCAGAGGCGACTCCGTTGCCACCTTGGGCAGTTTGCGCGTTGGAGCAGACAGGAGCAGCTGCAGCCGGAGGGGGCCCACCCGATCCAGCATGGCAGACGCAGGACAAGCTGATGCCGACCGTGCCTCCGACAACACCAATAGCAGAAGGTCAGAAGTTAGGTTGCACCTATGCCACCACTTCCCACGTTCTCCCCATGCATGAGTGGTTGTATGACACCACCGCATCCCATCACATGTCACCGCACCGCCGGCTGTTTGTGTCAATGCATGTTGCGCATGATGTTGAGGGGGTGCGAACGGGATCTGGGGAAGTGCTGTGGATGGAAGGTGTTGGAACGATTGCTCTGCAAGCGCTGGGAGGGGCAATACGGCTGACTGGGGTGTTGTATGTTCCCCGACTGAAGGTGAACTTCCTGTCTGGTGGTCAACTTGATCGACAAGCGGGAATGTCTGCACTAATGCAAGATCAGCGATGCTATCTCTTTGATGGCAGTGGGTCACTGCTGGTGGACGGGCCACTGCATGCTGATATGCTCTACAGGCTCACACTGTTCCCATGCACTGCATCATCACGTCCACAACTGCACATCATGACAGGAACAGATGCACATCACTCTGATCTTTTGCATAGACGTCTTTTCCACATCAATAGGGAACTGGTGACCGAACTGCTCAACCACACACCAACACTTGGATTGACGCCTGCTGGGTGTCCACGCGGATTAAAGGACAACACTTGTCTTGAATTTCATGAGGGCAAGGCACACAGACAAACCTTTCCCAAATCTGAACACGAGAGCACCACCCCACTTGCACTGATACATGCTGACCTAATAGGGCCCATGCCTGTACCATCCCTCCAGTATGGAGCCCAGTACACACCTACTCTGACTGATGATTACAGCCGCTTTTGCTGGGCATTCTTGCTGAGCACAAAAGCTGATGCTCAGCGTGCAATTGCTGAGTGGATGCCCTACGCCGAACGTCAGACGGGGTGTAGTCTCAAGGTTCTCCGTACAGACAGGGGGGGTGAATTCATGGGCACACTGACTGCTGAACTGAAAGCAGGAGGGGTAGTGCACCAAACTACTGCCCCTTACACACCTCAACAGAACGGTGTCGCCGAGCCGTGGCACCATACACTAGGAGATACACTGCGCACTCTCCTGACTGAATCTGGTCTGTCTTTTGGGTTTTGGGAAGAGGCGGTGAAATACATCACTTGGGTTTGGAACATGATACCGCAAGGCCCACTGCCCAAATCAGTTACACCATGGGAGCGTTGGTTTAAAGAACGGGCAGATCTGCAACCGGCACGGGTGTTGGGAACCTTGGCTTGTGTGTGGCTGCCAGAACAGCAGCGGCCACACAAACTAAGTCCTAAGGGAAAGTGGTGTGTCTTTGTTGGGGTATCTCATGCCTCCAAAGCTTGGAGGTTTTGGGACCCTATCAGTCACAGCTTCCTTGAGAGTCGTGACACGTCAATCCTGGAACACATGCCATACAAGGCATTTCTCACCTTCAGGCATGCTCCACAGTTTTCCATGCCCCAGCACTACCCTGAGTACGTGAGTGTACCTGTCTTCACTCCTCAGAGGAAAGTACCCGTGCAAAGAGCATATAATCCACCATCTGCACCACTGACAGGCTCCCCTGTTCCCACGGATCTACTAACCCCGACAGACCTTGAGACTGCAAGCTCAGAGGAATCACGAGGCCAGAGCACTCTCTCCCCTCCTGGTTTGCAACCCCCCAGGACTGAAAACCAGGTGATCAATCACCCCTCCCCGGAGCCTTTGCGTAGGTCCTCAAGGAACCTGCCTCGTGTAGACTACAAACAGTTTTACAATTTTGTCGGCACACGTTCATCTCAAGTGGAGCAAACTGAGCCGACCACTCTTGCTGAAGCAAGGGTGCGTTCTGATGTAAAAGAATGGGAACAAGCCATGGCGAATGAAATAAACACTCTACTGGAACATAAGGTATTTGAATTTGTCCCTCTTCCTCCGGGCCGTAAGGCCATTGACATGAAATGCATCTACAAGCTCAAAAGGAACTTGGCAGGAATGATCGACAAATACAAGGCCCGGATGGTAGGCAAGGGATTCCACCAAATTGCCGGGCAAGATTTCACTGACACATATGCTCTAGTCAGGAAGTACACAAGCAGTCGAGCCCTATTGGGGATTTCTGCTCTTGAGAACTGGGGAATTCATCAAATGGATGTCAAAAATGCATTTTTGAATGGGCCACTGGAGGAGGACCTGTATGTGCGGCAGCCTGAAGGGTTTGATGATGGTACAGACAGAGTGTGGTTGCTTCTGAAAGCTCTCTATGGACTGAAACAGGCACCGAGGTGTTGGAACAAAAATCAAACGAACATTGGACAAAGGAGGGTTCATCCAAAACATGTCTGACCCCTCTCTATTCCTTCACTGGACGGAGGAGGGACTAGTTGCTCTCATCTTCTATGTGGATGACTTGCTCATTCTCTCTCCCTCCCTCACCCTTGTGTCCGACACCAAAGCATTACTCACTGCACACTACCACATGACGGACTTGAGAGAGGCACATGACTTTTTGGGCATGACCATAACACGGGACCGCACGGCACGCACACTCTCCCTCCATCAAGGTCAGTTCATCGCACATCTCACTTCACGGTTTGCACATCTTGTACAGCACCTTCCACGACAGTGCACACCCATGAGCCCAGATGTCTATGCACACCTACTGGATGCCAACACCACTGAGTACGGACCAGAGACGGACCCCACACTGTACAGACAGATACTGGGTAGCCTGAGCTACCTAGCCACCACCACACGACTGGACATTGCCTGCGCAGTCAACACGCTTTCCCTGTTCAATCAGCAACCCCGCACTGCCCATCATAAGGCACTCCTGAAATTTTTTCCATAGGTGCTGGACACCTCCACTGTCGGTCTTGTTTTCTCTCCAACACAAGCCCCTCTGTTGGACGGTTTTTGCGACAGTGACTATGCACGTGACAGAACCGCACGCAGTAGGGATGGATGGGTTTTTTGTCTTCTGGGCACGGCAGTCTCTTGGCGCAGTGCAAAGCAGTCTTGTGTGGCAAAGAGTGTGGCTGAGGCTGAGTATATGGCGCTTGGGGAGGCTGCGTGCGAAGCAATCTGGTTGCGTCAACTGTTCAATGAGCTTGGTTTTTCCATTGGTGCTGTCTCATTGCACAGCAATAGCTCAGCTGCTCACCGCATCATAGCGAATGATGGAGTGTTGCATCCACGCACAAAGCACATAAGCGTAGAGCACCACTTTGTATGCGAGGCAGTCGACGCAGGCTCAGTTAGCGTGTGCGGTATCAGTGGTGCAGAGCAACTTGCAGAATTTCTCGCCAAGGCCGTCCCCTCATCCGCACTGATTGCCCAACTGTCTCAACTTGGGTGTATGCCTCTTGTACCCTCGACCAAGAGGGCGTGTTAACCCATGTCCTCTGTTTTGCTCACATATGTGTCCTCGGGTGTGCAGGGCATGGTGACCCCAAGACCAGTGGAGATCCACGCTGAGACTACACGCGCTTGCGGGAGTGTGTAGTGACATCGCTCTCAGGCTGCATGACTCCTCTCGGCATGGTCCCATGCCCTCCACCCTCATCGGCCGCCTCAACCCTCTCACATCAGCATCGAAGACCCTAGTTCTACTCCACAGTGGACTGAACTTGCTTTGCGTGAATTTGTCCACTGTGCTTGTGTGTCATGCCCCTTATACATGGACCGGATTTACCTGTGGATATGTATGGTCAATCGTTTAGACTAGAAAGGGGTGAATGGGAAAAACCAAAAGGAGAAGAACACAAAGGGTGAGTTTGCCCTCGGATGTGGCAGTGAGCAAGCGAGAGAGGCCGGCAAGCCTCGCTCGCTTGCTCGCTTGCTCCCTGGCCACGCCGAGCGAGGCTAGAAAGCCGAGCCTCGCAACTCCCCTCTTATGCATGTAACTCCTAGACACTTAGACGCTTTTGCAAAAAAACTGCAGCCATGGAGTTTCAGGGCTAGTGAGCTCAAACGTTGACCAAATTCAGTGATTCAATTCAAAGCTTGAGAGTTTCACAAGCCTCTTGATTTGCAGATTAAGCTTGGATAATGCACAAGGTGGAGATTGTTGGAGTTGTGCTCCTCACCATGACAACAGTGATTCTAAAATGGAACACCAAGAAAGCAAGCCCAGGTGGCTTAGTATTTAATGGTGTCTAACTCTGGAGGC
>SZWC01042715.1:0-10100 GCA_023375785.1 Penium margaritaceum
CGCTCATCCCGCTAGGCTAGGAGTGTGCTAGAGGGTGAGCTTTGACAGAGTGGATCTCAGTGCTCCCTTAGCCAAATGAGGCATATAAGGGCTTGTTAGAAAGCTGTGATGATGTACTTTCTCACTTTAGAGTCGATTTAGACATTTGCGTTCTCTTCAAACCTACATTTGCTTCCGTATTTTCTGTCTGTGCAACCTGCAACCCCCTCTCACAAACAGTTGGTCCTACCTAGGCGGCTCTTAGTGAGCCTGATCACCTCCCTGAGGGCTGCCCCAGTTTCCATCACATCATATATGGGAGGTAGATACAGGAGCCAGATCCACTCACTTGACCCATACTTGGTCTCGAAATCACACATGTAGTGTGTTGTAGCTATTCTAGATGAGGAGGACACCAAGTGTTGATGATATGACTTGGATGTAGCTGAACCACAAGGCATCGTATTTGAATGCCTCCTCATTGAGGAATCTCAGTAACACCTTTTTTTGTGAAACCTTTAAGGTCCATGTGCTAAAGGCAGCACTTGCACAACTGGATGGATGGGCTTGGAGTGCACTTGGAGTGCCCAGTGGTTGGTTGCGTCCGTTGGAAACCACAGGCATATTGGACTTAGTGACTTGATGTCCTTTAAATATTCAAGAGGTTGGCCCCATTGGATGCTCCTAGATGAGATGTTACAATGACGTTTGAAACCTCTTGGGAGGTTGTACAACCTCTTGTGTTGTTCCACGGCCACATGGGTGGTTGTATCCATATTGAGGTGGTTGCATGACCTTTCAAGGTAGCTAAAGGGCTACTGGGAGGTGAAGGGTAAAAATCTTCAAGTGATTAGATATTTTCTCTTGTTAAGACATTAACTAGAAACCTAAGAAAATCTTGTAAGATTTTTCAGGCATTTTGTATGCAACTCCAGCTTTTGAGACTAATAATTCTCAATATACAACCTGCTTGAAGATGGTCAAGAAAGTAAGAGATGGAGGAAATGAAAAACATTCATTCTTGGTGGGCACAAAGAGGTTGTTGAAATGGAGGTCGTTGAAGGAAGGCAAGATGGAGGAGGTGAGGACAATGTTCTGGGAATTTGGGAGTATAAGAAGGTAAAAAATCCTTTGCTCAAAGATGGTGGAGGACTATCCCACTCATTATAGGCTCTAAAGGATGTGGAGTTGAGACTTTGCGGATTTTTGGCACAAACTTTGTCTGTTTCAGAGGAGGATATTCATGTTTTTTTCGTAGTAGATGAAGGATGCTTTACACTTAAAGTGGAAATAGGTTGAGAATGTACTGATGTTTTTGAAGTTAGGGCTTTGCAATATCTGGTGATGTTTCTTGGAAATTTCAAGGAGAGAGCAGGTGACAAAACAAGACCTCCCACCCCTCTTGCTTTGTAACTCAAGTGGATTTCATGATCCTTGTAGTATGAGCTAAAACTTCAAATTTTGCACTTTCCATCGAAAATGCAAGGGGTTTGCACACTATTCTAGGAACAAAGTGACCAGTTGCAAGCCATCCGACGGTTGCAAGCCACCTACTAGTCAATTGAGGTTGTTGATCGTGCGCAGACAAGTTGGTGAGTGATTACTCTCAGCTACTACATGTCTAATTGTTCTTTCAGGATGGATTCCATGGTCTACCCTTCTGGTTGGAAAATTTTGAACTGTGTCAAAAGTGAATTCTAGGATTTTTATGGACACCCTTGCAAGTGAAGTTATGCCAGACGCCCCAAGTAGTATATGTGCAGTTGAAATGTCTCTATTTAGGTGGTAATCTACCCCCAGGAGTGAATCCATCTTTGTATTGGCATGAGGTAGCTATGGGTAAGTTGTAACCCCGAAAAAAACATCCATGAAGTTGCCCCCTTTTCTAATTAGGCAGTATGAAGCTCATTTGAGAACCCCAGCTCCATCATAAATGCCAAAAAGTGTGCCTTGGGTGTCTTGTCTCCTCAAAAATCCATTTGGAGCCATGACATGCACTTTTGCAGGTTGAACTCCCAAAGCAAGGCTTTCTCATGCTGGGGTCGTGTCAGAATGGAATGCCTTGTGTTCTCCAAGGATGAAGGAAATACTCCTTTGGATGAGGGGTGTTATGTTCTCCCATAACATGAGATCGTAGGTTTTGCAAAGACGATGTGCACGCGCGCTTGTCTATTGTATGAGTTTGGAATTTTGAACAAGATGTATGAGTGTCTTACGATGCAAATGGATACCATAGTGAAGGTGAGTGGTCTGTCTCCATGGAGTGTCTTCATTGGATTCAGGTAATGTTTTTCTTTTTTGATGGAATATGCGAACAAATCCATGCCTTGCTTTTCTCTACAAATGAAAAGCACACTCACCGTGCTGATAAAAATGGAGAGGATCCAAAGTCCCTTAGAGCTACTATTTTTGGTGGGACCATTGAAGTATGTTAATTTGGCAAGGCTATTTTTTTGACTAGTTGTCCATGAATAGAGGAATAGATCACTTTTGCAGAGGACCAAGATCTTTGTGGCTGTTTTGTAGTTGGGTGGTTCATTGTATTGCATTTATTGCAGCCACATACATTTCCTTGCTACTGCTGAATGTGATGTGGGTCTAGTTTTTGCTGGACCAAGGAATTTTTGCACAAACAATTAGATAAGTGTATCCTATAATGCTACAACAATCATCATGCTGTGTGATTGAGTTGGCGTCACCGTAGCATTGTAGCCATAGACAAGTTTTGGTATCGTAAACAAGATACAATGTACATGTTGCTTTGAATTATTGTAGCACACGAGTCACATCCTTGCACATTCTTTGGGGATGGGTGTTGTTTTGGGAAGCTAGACATTTGATTGCGAACTGTAGATTACGTCAAGCATAACTCGTTTCGTGCAGTAAGGATCTGACCTGTGAAAGATAGCTTGCTCCATCTACAAGACCTTGGTCATTTTGATGTGGTGAAAGTGGTTGGATTGACTGTTGAATCTTCAAAGTTATCAACAATGTCAATACGTTTGTTTGATTTATTGGTGAAGGATTATTGCCGAGGTAGATGGTGCTTGCTTCAAGATTGAAACCAATGCCCATTCCAAGGTAGAAGATCATATCGGGCATATAGTTGATGTGAAACAATGCTGCGAGTACCTTTCCTATTGGTGTTGTAAGGTGTTCGTTGCATTCGATTTTGAGGTATTCTTATCGTAGACGAGGGCATGGTAGTCTTGTGATGATGGTGAGAAGTCTTGATGCCAAAAAGACAGTCTATGTATGATGAAGTAATGATGTTGAGGTTGTCAATGATTTATTGTATTTTTTGGTAGCAAAGGAGGGTGCTTTGTTTTGTTCAAAGAGGCTTTCGAAGAGCCAACAAACAAGCATAATTCCATTATGACGTCCATGTGTTCTGGAATTCAAGCTACAAAATCTCTCTTTCATTCACTGCTGCAAGGAATAGCATTATTTGCACTATAGTGTAACAGCTCACTCAAGTGTTGATGTTGAATTTTTTTCTCCAGGTATCTAGATGAAACCCTTTTCAACAAGGTGAGCCTTGATTTTTTTTGTTACCATCTTCTTTGGTCTTCATATGGAAAAACTACTTTACTCCAACGAGGTCTCAATCGCCTTGAGTTATGAGGCTATTGTATTCACAATCAAGTGATTGCTTGTAATCTGTTGTGTGAGGACCAAGCATGGCTTCTATGATGTTAGAAGGTTTCAAAGGTTGGTTGTCTTTTGTCGTTAGATTGGTAAGCATGTTGGTAAGGAAACATTTGTGAAAATTGTCTTCCTTTTGATGGATGGTGCATGGCGTAAGCAATGTTCTTGGTGTTTTTATGTTGATGTCAACGAGTTGTTCTCCCAGGAGATTGTTGAAGTACCCAAACCATGGATTTTCTATGATGGTGGAAGGTTCTTGGAGCCCCCACCATTGCTCCAACCCCTGGTGTTCTCGAGCAAAGGAGCCTCTCCTATGTTGTCTCCTTCATTAGATTGTTTTTCAAGTGCAAGGCAATGGCAGTCTTTTCTCATTGTGGTGGCTTATGTTGTGTGCGATTTCTTATCTTACGGCTATTGTTACTCCAAAAAAGTCATCTTTTCCTTTTCAATTTCTACCAGGAATCATTTAGTATACTGAGAAGTTGTTTCAGACTTTTTCACTTTTCTCTTTGTCCAAGTCTTGAAAACAAGCTTCCTATGGAAGACAATGTTGTGGTTTCCAATGTTGTGGTTTCCAATGTTGTGGTTTCCAATGTTGTGGTTTCATAAGTTGTTTTAGGCCAGTACTCAATGTCATAGTTGAAGTTGGAGTTGAGGAACTTCATCCATCAAATTCGTTGACGGCTTAAACTTGGTGGATTTATAACCTACCTCAATTTTGTGGTCAATGAATACAATGCATTGTTTACATTCCAAGTAGTACTGCCATGTGATGAAGACATTCAGCGTGATGAGAAATTTGTTTTCATGGACCGTGTAATTGATTACCAACGCGCGAGGTTTTCTTGATATGTGAGTAACTCATTCATCTAAAGTGCTACTGTTTTGATGGTGATCAGCAATGATGTCTTCATAAGATACAATTGTGGCTAAGATAGTGTCCCACATTAGACCTAGTAATCGTTGTTCATGCTCTAGGTTCACAGAGTTTCTTTCATAGTTGAGTTTTTCTCTTTTGCTATTTCCCCTATTCCATTTCATGTATTTTAAGTGATGGAAGAGAAAGGCACTGGAACCTGAGGATAGCCATTTGAAAATTGACAATACTAGTTTCAAAATGATTAAAATGCTGATACATCCAAATTTTTTCTACGCATTAGCTTATCAAATTTTACCTTTACATGATTTAGTTTGTGGTGAGACATTGGGTGTGAATGACATAACTAAAAATCTCAATGAACTAGCATTTGTGTCTATTTGACAGTTTTGAATTTTTTTGGTCTTTTTAAGACTTCAAGAAGTTTGGAGAATCCGATTGTTCTCCCTCGTTGTGTCATTGTACACCAAGACTTCATTCAGATTCAGGATGAAAAAGTTTTGGAGGCCAAACGTGTTGTTCAGCACTGTCACAAATGTTGCAAGGCCATTTGTGAGTGTAGGAGGCATAATTGTGAATGAAAAGGTTCTTTATCTGATTCATAATGGTGTCTCTTTTACATCCTTATTGGATACATGGATCCAATTATACCTCTTCCGTAATTTGGTCCCTTTAACGCTAGTACTTTCTTGTGGATTTGTTACAATGTGCATTTTCTTTTCAGTTCTTCTAGTAGACATTGTCGATACCTTCATAGCTAGTAGAAGCGCTCATCTACTTGTATTAAAGAGTACTAGATTCAATAATGATTTAGTTCTTCTCTAAGTAGTCCACACACATGTGCATCCCTTTGGTTTCTGTTTCCACAAGAAGTTTAGGTGCCACGTAGGGCAAAGTAGAAGGTCTCATGAACCCTTCATTGAGCATCTTGTCAAGCTAGTTCATGATTTTGAGGAGCTCAGGATCGCTTATCCGATTAAACATTATTCTTTACCTCAATCCAATATCATGGTTGATGTCTTGGTGTGGAGGTTACCTTCAAGGTATTTCATGGGGGAAAAACCCCGTCCAAATCCTCAATGAACTGTGCAAAAGCCTAAATATAATCATGAACCTCTTAGTTTTTGGGGCAAATGTGATTGCCTCCGTAGCTACAACTTTCACTTACCTAGTCTCCATGTGGACTAGGCATGGTTAACCTCCTTTCCACAAAAAACCTTTGGCCATGTCTAGAGATATCAATTAGTATTTTATTGCTGATTTAGCTTCCTTTCTCCCTTCCACCACTTTTGCTTTTCGTAACTACCGTTGAAGTTTGGCTGAGTTAATCGATGGGAGATTTTGTTGATCGGTAGCGATTCTTACGTAGACCAATGTTCTGTTTTATTCCACTAGTACATTATGTGTATAAGAAGTATTACCTTAGGATAACTTTTTGGGCACTCATCTGGCAAGTCCTTTTAACACTTATGTAGTGCAAGTACTTAATTTGTAGTTAGACTGGTGTACAAAGTCAACAGCCCTGTAATTTGCCAACGATGGTTATCCTATCAATAACTCAATTTCAGTCTTTAGACGTGGATTTTGAACTAGGTAATTCTTGACATGATTTGAAGAAGCTTCTTCATCTTGTACTGACGGTCTTATTCTACAACGTTTGCAACCCGTTTCTCTCAGTTGCACTATTATTTCTTGTTTTTCGTCTTCCTACCTCTTATCAAGCATTGTAGTTTTAGGAACCCTTGTCTCAAGGATGTGAACCGCTTAGATGGGTGATATGTCGGATAAGTGTTGTCCAGCCACACACGCATTTTCTTGTTTCATCTTGTACTAAGCTATTGCTCGAGTCATGTTTTTCTTGGGCTTCCACTTGTTTTTTGTCTGATGATTTTGTTTCTAATATACATGCAAGATATGCCGTGGTTTATAGCAAGTCGAATAAGCTAATGATTGCTTTTATGGATGGCTTCAATCTACATCATTGAAGAGGCTCACTTTGACTGCAACATTCCTCTATGATGCTTATTTTTTTTTCGTGGGATCACCATCCATTGGATTCGTACATTTCACCTCTTTAGTTGATGTTGTCAATACCATTAACGATTATGGTCATTTGCACAAGGTTTCCATCAATGCCAAGAATGTCAATTGCTTAATAAATGTATTTATTGAGACAATTTTTGTAGTATATTCCAAGTTCACGAGGGGAAAGGTCACTTTGAGTAATTATTTTGCAGAAAATCCGCATGTAGTTCAACATGCTAGTTAAGAGACATATTCATTGGAGCCATTACAATGTGTCAAACATCATGTGTAACTTTGTAAAATGAACTAGGGTAGCAAGTGTGATTTTACCCCCTTTTTTGATGACATTAAAGATTCATGCCATGTCTTTTCATCATGGTCTACTGTATATTGCCCTTTCTTTGTATTAGCTGCTTGAGATGTAGTATGCTTTAAGTCAAAGATGATACATCACTTGTGTGAGTCCTTCATCTGGCTCAACGGATGTCCTACTACCATTGGATGGTCTTTAGATCACACGATCAACTTGATGTTGTGCCACTTTGTACCAAGGGTACAAGGTGAATATTCCTAGTATCGTTGTTGATCCCAAGAGCGATGACGTACACGCCTAAACTTGTCATCCACATCTTGCACATTGGTCCTTTTTAGTTTAGGACATCAAATGACCAAAGAATTTTGTTGAATCTGTAGTTTTCTTTAGAGTTGGATACGTTTTTGGGTAAGGACTACTTTGTGTGCTCGCTTCTTTGAAGTTTTTCCATCACTATGTTGGTTTGGTGGAACAGATGTGTGTTAAGGCTCTCGAGTGTGGCCATGTTTTGCTATATGTTTTTACTCATTCCAGCCTATTGGTTGATGCCTCCCATTGTTCCAAGTGTCGATCCAAGGCGAAAAATAATAATAAATGAGTTTTCAAATCTTGAGGGGTCTACCACTGGGTTTACTATGAGGTTCATCGTTGTCGTGCCACTAGCTGTAAAGTTGTTAAATGGATTTTTGTTCATTTTGAAAGTTAGTGTTCATATACTATTGATTGTTCATCCATAGAGTAATCGTTGGTGAGTACCACTTGCCGTTGGTTGTGCTTGCTCCATGCATTATTGTCGTTGCAAGGTATGTGATCCTCTAAAGGGTAAAGATGTGCAAAAGACTTATAAGGTTGTCTTATAAGGTAGCTAATGTGTCTGTTTCCCCTTTAGCATTATTGCGCTTTGGTAACTAATGTTACTTGAAGTGGAATGTATGTGGTCCCGAGGGATTATGTGCAAAACGATAGTGAATTTGAGTTATCAGGAATGATTAATAGTCCTCATTTAGGAGTAATTGGTCCTTGATGAAAAGTGTTTTGTGAATCAGGTATACATATAAAATGACAAGAATCAAAATGAGCTTTATGTTTGGTTCTCTCTACTAATGCAAACTGTCACATGTGAGGTCGTGTCCTAATTGGATATTGTGAGAAGCTTCGTCAAGAAGTTGCGGGGCTTTGTGAACATCAAAGTCTGGTGAAAAAAAATCAAGCATTTTTCAAAAGTTGGCTAAAAGATATCAAAGTATTGAGCTAGCTAGTGACATTTCCATCAGCCACTCCAGGAAGTAGCTTAAAATTTCACAAACTCGTAGCATGGAACACGGGTTGAGGTAGGTGGTTTGATTACCTTGGCTAATCGGCATTGATATCTTGAGGTCGATGCATGGTGAACCATGAATGCAAGGAAAAAATACCTACTCGTGGATTTTAAGGACTCGTGTACTTGAGGGGCGTAATAGAAGGGATGGAAGTTATTCTTTAAACCAATATCTTTGTGCCATCCTTATGGATTTTCTTACATAAAGTTTTTTGGTATAGCTTTCTAAAACGGAAAACTGTGGTACACTAGATGTACAAAAAAATTAGGTGTAATAAATTTTTTTGGGTTTTCCATGAATCAAAAGACAAGGTTTTATGTGACGATAGTTTTCATGATTAATGGGTTTGAATCCATTAATGATATTTTTCAAAATTCATGTGGATTTCAAATTTTTATTCAACAAATGAACGTATTTTCTTCTCCATTTTGCGTCAAAAGGATTCAAAGACCATACTCTATTAGATAGATGAAAAATTATCCCCGGTGATGTATGACCTTATTTGTCAATACATCAATAGTTTATTTCACCTTTAGGCACCTAGTACATACGTTTTCATGTGGAATAGTCTTCATGAAAGCTGAAGAAAAATTTAAGTGAAGAACATCTATCATATCATGCAAGTAGGGTAAAATGTTAAGCCATGTTGATGGAGATGTTTTCATTAAAAAACCCGTTGAAGTGCTTGGAAATTGAGACATTATTTGTGTTCCCTTAGCAAGTATGTTCATCCCCTACAGTATACCTCAAAGAGGTTAGCCCTTGTTGTGGAATTGACTCTCTTCTGGGGTTTCCATTGTAAGCATTGCATTCAGGTTCAATCGCATTGCCGTCGACCAATCTTGTTGCCATAACTGAAAGAATGGAGCAATGTGCGCTTGATTGTGGATAGTATTGTATGGTTGAGTTCGAATTACAGATTTTCTAACCTAATTTTACGTTTGGTGACAGAGGGGGTGAAAAGACGTTGTGATTTTGCTATTGATTGTAGGGTTGCATTGATTTTGCGTCCAAGTTATGATTCTTTTGTGATTCTCTCATCGAAAGGGAACCAGTTCAAATCAGCAAAACATGGCTCCTGTGTCCGCAATTTTTACGCGTGCACACCTTATGACATCGGCTGTTGAACGTCTTGATTTTGTGAACACGATTCTTACTCAAATAGTCCATCACCCATTATTCACCTCATGTATTGTGTGACGTCAAGGGGCGTGTAATGTTTCGACCAATCTCGAACATGTTTGAAAGCTTTCCTCGACCTTCAAGGTTTGAGTCGATTGAGTGAAAAAAATTGAACAAGTTTATAAACAAATGTTTTCATAGTGTTTTTTTAGCTTTGATTCCTAGCTTTGCAGCACTTCAGATGTTTCCCAGATATTGGGAACGCCACCACGTAGGATTTTAGAGCGGTGAAATCATGATGAATCGGAGGGAATCTTTCAATTTCTCCTTTAACTCTGCATAGGCGTTTTTAGCGCAATCTCAAGCATTTGCAAGCACTAGCAGACCCTGTCCCTGCGCCGCCTCCCCCTAACCAAACAGGCGGACCATTGAATCAATAGTGGATTCTCGACCAGAGTGAGAATCGCTCGCTCACCCCCAGATTCTCGCCAGTAAAGACGAGGACGCCAAACTGCAGCCATAAGGTGCAGTATCTTCTAAGTAAGGCCTGAAAGCTGAAATGACCTGTCAAACGTACAAAGCAACGTCAGCAAGTTCTAGGGGTCGGCGGCTAAGTCGGATGGCAAGTTGCATCATTCCGGCAGCGCTGTCGGAATGACTTTTTGCGACTGCCAGCTCTTGTCGATGTGGCTGTGCCGTCATTCGCTTTGAGCATGTCCCGCATCCTCGCTGTCCACAAAGAGACTCAATAGGAGGGCCGGGGGACCGGCGATTTTTTTTTTTTTTTTTGGTTTTTAAGATGGTCCAGGCAGGGACC
>SZWC01042716.1:0-10099 GCA_023375785.1 Penium margaritaceum
TCAGGTCATGTATTTCTTAAGAAAGTTCAATGAAAGTCTTGTGGTCATGTACACAAAACAAACTGTGAACATGATTCTACCCAGAAATTTCTAGGAAACATTGTCGATGGTCTAGGCTAGTTTCCTACAAGGATCCTTACCATATGTTGCAGTGTTGTACACACTTTATTGAGTGTGTGGATTTGGGATGATTGGACATAAATGCACATCAGTTAAGTTATAGTGCTACTCACAACGCACCAAACAACACGCAATTCAATTAATCATGGCCCACCCTACGTGCTCTGACGTGCATCATTGTACTTGTGCCGCTCGGCATTATGCTAGCGTGAGGGCTGCTCGACGGAGTGCCCTTAAGCACCAAAGGGCCTTTCCCAAGGCGCAAGAGTTTTAAAAACCTTCCACGTCACCTTTGGCATCCTTTGGGAATGCCTCGGCTCAATAATTAAGGAACCTGGTGCTTGGGCTTGACGGGATTCAAAACTATCCTCGGACCTCTAGTCAGAATATTGACCAAGTCCCCGAGTAAAAAAACTGTACTACTGCAGAGAAATCCGACACCAGTATTTGCCATCCAAATTGCGGCATATTTAGGAGCTGCGTTTTGGCTAACTGCTCTAGTAAAAAATGTACTACTGAAAAACAACCAGATCCCCCGCCAGATTTCAAGCACCCATAACTTCCTCACTTCTCATCTTAATGGAGCGGTTCAAGTTGCTACCGGTCCAGCTTGACTTCCTGTTTCACATGCAACAATCAGAAATGGATTTGGAGTCATTTGAGGCTTGTAGGAGCTTTAGTTTTTCTGCCACTTTCCTGGGCATGCGGATGGATAATCTTCTAACATTTTCTCCCTTGCACTTTCCATGTCCGTTGCCTCCTACTCATCTTCTGCTGCGCACTGCCAGCTCATCATAGTTGGTCATATTGAGGCCGGCCACATTGATGACGTGCCGGCCCTTGGGCTGGACCTTGATCGAGCAGCCCGCGAGCATGTGCTCCGAGCTACAGTGTTGCCGCACCACTTGTCCCTTCTCCACCATATTGCGTGCGTAGTGATAGCATACGTCAATGTGCTTGATCCTCCTATGTTGCATCGGATTGTTAGTCAGCGAGATGGAGCAGGTGGTGTCCTCTTACACCAGTGTTGGCTCCTATTGTGGCACGCCCAGCTGCCCCAGAAACCTGTGAAGCCACACAACCTCCTTGACCACCTCAGCCAACGCAATGTACTCCCCTTCTACTGTGGTGGTGGCAATGCAGTCTTGCTTCCTGCTGCACCATGAGACCGTTGCACCAGTGAAAAAGAACACGTAGCCGGAAGTAGACTTTTGCCTGTCCACGTAGCCGGTGTAGTTTACGTCCGTGTAGCAGGTGCAAGTGATCAGTCCTCCCTTGCCGTCGAAGCTCACGTGCACGTGCCGTGTCACCTGCAGGGAGGAGAGGATGCGCTTGACCGACTTCCAATGTAGTAGTCCAGGATGGTCCACGTACAAACTCACTTAGTCCAGCACGTAGGCCATGTCGGGCCGAGTTGCCACCATGGCGCGCATGAGGCGTTCATCATTGACTGGTATGACAATCTTTCCATTTCCTCCCACTCTTGTTTCAATTATAACACCATTGCCGCACTCAGGCCAAAGGTTGTAGAGACTGGAGTACCAAGAGGTAACCAGTCCTCCACGCCGTACCGCTTCAGCACCTCATTCACGTACTTGGCCTTCCCAGCTCAAGCATGCGTGTCTTCAGGTTCCGCATGATGCTCATCCATGTCAGACATCTGGAACCTGCTGCTCAGCTCTTATTTCAGCTGCTGTAGAGCCTGCGAGTCATACGAATACAAGATCAGGCTGTCCATATAGAGAGCGATAATCTGATGAAGCTAGTTGTTGTGCCATACGTACACATTGTAATTAGATTCAAAGTGTTGGAAACCGAGCTACACCGTGTTAGCCATCCATCTGCTGGTATTAATACCGCGGTGACTTTTAGCCAAAACAACGACTTGTGCAACATGTACACCTTGCTCTCCAACACGTCCACCCCCTCCGACACCTCCATGAAGATCTCTTTGTCGAGGATGTCATTGAGGAACGTCGTTTTAACCTCCATTTGGTGCAGCTTAATGTCCTTAGCAGCCGCCATCGCGAGGATCATCCGGATGCTTGTGAATTCGGCGATGGGGACAAACATCTAGTTGTAGTGCTCATCCTTGCGTTGTACAAACCCCTTTGTCACCAGCCACGCCTTGTACTTCTCTAACTTATCCTACCTGGTGTACTTTGATTTGATGACCCACTTGGAGCCTATGACCTTGGCGTCTTTCGGCCGGTCCACCAGCTCCCAAGTGTCGTTCTCCACAATGGATGTCAGCTCTGACTTGAGAGGTACATCCAACTGCTCCCCTTTGGGTCGTGCAAGCACCTCTTACATGGTTATTGGCTCCACCTCGGCTGCCATCATTTACCGCGCCATGCCAATCTAACTGCTTGTTACTGAAGCTATAACCTTTTCCGCATTGCGTTGCCTCCGGCAGTGACGTGGTATCTTTGGTGATGCCAGCTATAGGTCTTGATGTTGCTCTCCCACTATGTCATCCTCGTCCTTATACTCCTCTACTTTAGCTGTTGTATTTTACGCCCCAGCAGTTGCTGTCTCTGCACCGTCACTATACTGTGCCCCAGCACCGTCACACTCTAAAGTCACACTGTTGACATCGGCGTCTAGCGGATCTTCCTCATGGATTAGGAGCTGGAATCACTCCCCCATGCTTTAGAGAGTCTTCCACACTAATGCCATCACTTCTGCTATTGTAGTTATGCTGCTCGTTGAACTTGTGGTCACGGCCGCTAAAGACCTCCACCTTGCGCACGTCGCTGAGCCGATACGCCTTTTGTGCACTCTTGTAGTCAAGGAAGAGGCAAGGTTTAATGCACGAGTCCAGTTTCTGTTGTGTTGTTGCTCAACCCAAACCATTGCGCGCGTCTTGCATCCGAACACCTTCGGGTGTACCACACTTGGCTTGCATCCACTTCATACCTCTTGCGGTGCCTTCCAGCCATCCTCCACCTTCAGCGCCATCGTTGGGATGAAATTGATGGTGTAGCATGCGGTGTGCACCGCTTCCGCCAAAACGTTCCGCGGCAGTCCCGTCTCCACTCGCATCGTCCACACCATGTTAAGCAACATCTGGTTTGCCCGCTCCGCCACAATATTAGATTGTGGCAAGTAGGACATCGTGTGCTTCCACTTGATGCCCTGCTACTTCAGCCATCCACTGCAGTCCACGTACTCACTGTCGTTGTTGCTGCATAGAACTCAAACCTTGCGATCAGTTTGCCTCTCCACCGCATGGACGTACTCCTTTAGTTGGTCCAACACCTCGCGTTTCCGCTTCATGAAGTACACGTAAGAATTGCTGTTGTGGTTGCCGAAGAAGGTGATGAAATACCACGCACCGCCTTTTTATGGTGTTTTAAACGTCCACACACGTCGGTGTACACGACCTCCAGTAGGTCCTAGACACGACTCGTGTTCTTGTTGAATGGTTTGCACCTTGCCTTGTCCAAAATATAAGGCTCGCACGTTTCGCGCGCTACTGCATCTTCTGCCGCGTCTGCTGCACTGATGATGTCAATGTCGCAGACCATGTCGCACTTCGACATCTCCTTCACAACTGCGGATGATAAATGCTTCAGCCGCTAGTGCCAGCGCCCCAGATCAACTCCCCCTCATTTTACCAGAGTGATGGCGTTTTGGCAAATCTGTTGCTACAATAATCACATTTGTCTCCACAATGTAGTGATTGTCCTTGCGTTTCACCTGCAACATGACTTTGCCGTCACCGTCCATATGCACCTATGCATCTTTCCTACGGAACAGCACCTTATACCCCTTGTCCATCAATTTGCTGACACTTATAATGGCAGCCAGGCCGAGGACATGCTGTACACAACAGATAACACAGAATAATTCTTATCATTCACCTCCACCTCCACCTCGATGTCTCTTTGGCTAACCGCCAGCTCAACTTTGTCGTTGGCGACCCACCATCGGCTTGGCACACTTGGTGTAGTGGAAGAACCCCGCCTTTTCGACTTGGGTGTGCTCCTTGGTGTAGGAATCGAGGCATCGCCTCTAGGCCTCCCACAGGTTGTGGTTATTCGTACCGTTGAGGTGCCTTTTTGCCTCTGGCATCCTTGCCACCGGCCTTTGCCTCCTCCGGGAACTTGTGGGCCCATTGGTCCTCCTTGCTGCAGTTGTGACGTACATCCTTCCTGACGCCCTTCTTACCGCTGCTCTATTTGCCCCATCCTTTGTCGACGTTGCTGCCACCACGTGTTTTTTATGATTAGGGCTGATAAGGAGGTCAAGGCCATGTCTCCATTGCGACGTTGTGCCTCCTTCCACATGTATCCAGCGAATGTGCCATCGGTGAGTTTGTCCTCTATCCATCCTCCAAGGAAGCCGATGGGAGGGCTCCAAGTGTCAGGTAGAGCCATGAGGAGGCCATAGCCTACAACTACAAATCAACTTTTTATCCCATATTGTTGCGCTACAAGGCAAGCGAATCAAACCGCCACATGGCGGTTTATTCATCGATCGTCGAGCTCGCACTATTCTCTGCAATGACTGGCAAAATTCTTAGCGAGGTGGTTTACGAAAAACTACATGCAACTCTAGCAAGTTTTACAGGGTCCGAGCAACATACCGGCAGTCGACATCCAGCAACGAGATTTACAAAGCATTTGGGATGAGGCTCGCTAGGCGTTGTAAAGTATCAAGCGAGAATGAAGCGAAATTTGAAAAAGCATGGGACGTACACCAAGTTCCACGTAGGTTATTGCGTCCTACTCGGCTCGACGAACGTCAAATTGCAAGGATAGGACTGCACCAAGGTCAAACAAAAGTGGCTAGCCGTTTGTGGGCAAGGAGATGCGGACACCTGTCGTTACTAAGTTCCGTTTTTCTAACAGCATGGCTATCGACCTGGTGTTTCACACCAATCGACTCAAGCTCTATCGGGTTCCAAGTGAGCACTTCCTTTGGCAGAGACGTGCTTCCGCCACCACTTATGGAAGCAGACGAGGGTGCAGAGGACAAGGTTATAGACATGATTGGACACCGGCAACAAGGCCAAGCAATGGAATATCTCGTCAAGCGTCAGGGCTATGATGCGTTACACATCAAATAGGAGCCGAAAATGATCTACGTCTTGTAACGGGCGGGGACGTAGCAGCGAAGAGGAGGGAATTTCTTGCGCCCTTGACGTTTACGACTCCGTAAACTTCGTAAGTGGGTATTCCTAGCCTTACATTACGCAACGACCTCCACATTTTTACGAAGTTAAGCTTCGGGTTTTTTGGCCAACTGCCCCGACCGCTGGTGTTTCGTCCTAGAGGGTTTTGACAAGTTTGACCACTTTGTAGAAGTGTCGACTGGATAGTTTGACCATTTTTACAAATCGTATCGATCCTTCAACACTGTTCAGTTGACATCGTGAAGATGCAAAATTTTATAAAGACACGCTTCAAAATTCTTAAAGCCTCCGAATTCTTGGCAGAGCTTCTTGAAGCAGCTTCTATTGAAGCGACATTACACGCGTCTCTCAACTCGAGCGCCCCAAACCCCAAGTATACCTCAATCTTGTTTTTTCTCTTATACATATGCGATCAACCGTTTTAAAACTTGTCATTGAAGTACTTGAAATCAGTATTCAAGTCGAAAAATCCCAACTCGTCTTTTGCTTAGCCACGTCTACTTGTGAACCATCTAGTTTGCGCCTGTCGTAACAAGCTCCTCGTAGTGAAAGATGGCTAGGATTAAGCTGTTCCAAGCGATCAGGTTCTTCACTTAAAATATGCCGACATGTAATTAGCTAATTTCTGTCTCCCGTAGTTTATGACACGGGAGCTGGGTTCAATGTGGTGCTAAGGTTTCTACTTCCTGACAGCCGGTTTCGACCAGCTGCCGGAAAAAGTTCTGTCGAGTGGGTCCATGTCCAGATGAACCCACCCAACATGGAGCGAGAATTTGAGGCTGGCAGCCCCGAAGCAAGATTCTACGCAAAGTGCTGGTCGACTGGTTGCCGACGCTGCCGACGTGGCACCTTCAACGGTCTTTCCGCAAGTTGTATGACGACCTGTAAGAGGCCTGGACGTGGCACAGACACGTACGGCTCTCACTCTGGCGTCCGGAGCTCTCCGTCAGCCCTGCGGACGCACCCTTGCGAAGACGTGAGGACGCTTCCTTGGGAACGCCGGCCTGACCGGCCGGACGGGTTTGATGGCTCGGCCCGCTGGAAATCTGACGACAGTGGTCACCGTTCGCGGGGGGTCAGTACGAGAGGGGCTGACTCGGGTGAAAAGGGAAAAGCTGGCGTGCGAGGAGAGACACCTTTCTTGCCACGTGAGCGGGAAAGCGTGAGTGCGGAAGCGAGCCCCTCTCGGTCCGGCCCCGGCCTGGTGGACGTGGATGCTCGTCATCCGTCCACGCCACAAATCTGGCGCCGGTCTACGGTCTCAGATCCGTCCGTCGTTTGAAGGGTCCCGTCTGGCTGGCAACCATTTTGAAGTAACGTTGGAGGATTCCTTTGTTCGTTTGTTCCATCGCAAATGCTGTGCGGTGACAGGTGCACCGACCCACGATTGGGTTTACCACTGTCCTCGAAATCGGTGGTTTCGTTCATTTCTATGCAGCGGCGATGTAGGTTTGGGCATTTGAGAGAAACCGTTGCATCACTGAGCCGGAGAAATACGTGCTAGGTGGTCTTCGGATACATATACAGACGCTTCCTTCAACGATTTCTTGCATACTTACTTTGTAGCCGTCCCTGCACATTGGCCATCTAGTCTTCACACTGGAGGTTGACGACTCAAAACACATCTAGTCTTGCGGTTGTTTCTTGAAGTCCTGGGCTATCTGGTCTACTGCGTCAGAGCACTGAGGCGTTCCGTCGTTTCCTGTAGGCGCCAGTGAAGGCGCTATGGCCGCTCTCGCCGCAACGCCCCTCCGCAGCAGTTCCGCGTCACCTGTCTGCCCAGCAGTCCAGGCCAAGCAAGGTAGCCAGCAGCCCATCCTAATGGATCTGCGGCTCACATGTTCGCCCTTGGTTCCCAGCGACAGACGCCATCACGGCGTCGCAGCCAATGTCGCGCAGGCTCCAAGGTCCATCTCCTTCCTCTCCTCCACCCCTCTCGACCTCCGCCTCGGCTCAGCTCAGAGGGTCACTCAGAAACAGAGGTCACAGGTGTCGGTGGAGGCTGCGTATGGGCCAAGGGACAGGCTGCCTTCAGCCCAACCTATCTCAGATGGGGAGAAAGGTGCGTCAACGACCTCAGCGGCTTGTGGTTGGAGTGTTGCGAGTGGCTGCTTTGGGGCGAGTGGTTCTGAAATGTGTCGCGTTCGGCAGATGTTGGAAAAGAATCTCATGAGGCTAGTTCGAGGGACGCCTGCTGTGACAGAACGAGGACATGGCGAAGTGCTGTGGAGAACGTCGATGTGGTCATTAGACGTTTGCAAGGCTACAGGCGTAAGCAGCCACAGATGGTGTGAACTATCACTTTAAGACCTCGCCGGCCACCCAGTACTGAAGTATGCCACTAGGGAGCTGACCACCAAGCACCACGCACATCGTCGGAGGGTCCAATGCGCGCACAGACAGTCGGTTTTGCATCTTTCGCGCTGCACAACACCGCAATGTTCCTGTGAACTCTCTATTCGCACGGGAGGGAACTCTCGTGCTAGCGAAGAATGCACCGCTGCGGACTGCAAACCTGCCCGCTGTGGACAAACCCGTCCACTGTCAGATTTATGTCAACCAGTCTCTCACGTGGACGTTGCGGAAGACTTTCCTTTTTGACGTCCCCTCGGCGCGGTCGTTGGAGTCTGTGAAGGGTTGTCGTGTCCTGATCGCGAACCGGGTTGTCTGTAGACAGGGCCACCACGAATTTCGCTGCAGGCGTCTGCTGCGTTTCGTGGATTCGTTCTCTTGACCGCTGTTGCTGTCTTGAGACCACAGATTCATTCTCAGCATTCTCTATCTTGTGTGCGGCTCTACATTCGCAGACACATTCGCCGCACCCCTTCGCGCCGTTGCCTCTCCAGGCGCCCCTGGGGTGTCTGAGGCAGCAGAGGTGGCCGCTGGGAATGTTCCTGCCGCCCCGGAGTTTGTGCGCGCAGTGCCCGCTGGCCGCCTATCTCTTGCACAGCTCATCGCCCCAGTGGCCAGGGACCTAGAGATGCTCAACAACAACCTACAGACGGTGAGAACACATTCGGAGCAAGTTGAGACCAGTAGTTGGATTGGAGTCTGACATAGGATGGGCAGGACGTTGAAGTAACAATCGTTGTTTCGGATTTGAGCATTTTCTAGCGTCAATACTGCCGTTGGTGATGGGTGTGTCGAGCTGGAGGAATGGCCGTCTGTGGTTACTGCCAGGAGTGCGGACAGGCCATCTAGTGTCGCCAAGTTTCTCTTGCCACTGAAGGAGTGACATGCAGAAAAGCCCCCCTATTGAATTCACGCTGAGCTATCATTCATGTTGTACACTGTCATGAAAGAGTTTGTGAGGGTGTGCATTCCCTTGGGCTCCGGCTTGATTGGCGTGCCTCTGTTGTCTGGTGACGGCCGGAGCCTACTTGAGACTAACACATGTTTATGGTCAGAGCGTATTCCATCAGAAAATGCTCCAATGGATAGGATGACTACAGCATCACCCAGCACTTCCTCGACACCCAGCTGAGGAAAATGCGCGTAAGGGCGGTTTTTACCAGTTGCTTCTGCAGCTGTGTGGGATATTGGGCGAGTGATGTCTCTGGGCTGATGCTGGTCATTGCATGCCATTTTTTGCATGTTTGCAGGCTGTGGGCTCCCGGCACCCAATGCTGATGTCAGCAGCAGAGCAGATTTTCAGTGCAGGGGGGAAGCGAATGCGGCCTGCCTTGGTCTTTCTCGTGGCATTGGGGACTGCCCAACTTGCTGGTCTCAAGTAAGTCAGCAGCTGCTCATGGCATGAGAGCTGATGGGGAGGTGGTGTTGATGCAACACCACCTTGCATGCCACTGTGCTTCCCCACGCATACGACACTTGTCCTTGTCACCTGTACTGTACAGCTCTTGTTGTCTCAAGGACCAATTTTCAAGGTCCAGTAAGGACTTCTTCAAACGGACGTCACATGTCATCCCCCCACTGTGCAGTGGTCTGCAGGAGAAGCATCGTAGGTTGGCCGAAATCACAGAAATGATACACACAGCCAGCTTGATCCATGATGACGTCCTTGACGACAGCAATACCCGGCGAGGTAAGAAAAACATGCCCTTATCACCTTCTTCCCCTGGATTCAGGGAGTGTCTGAAAATCTTTCTCCTTGGCCAAGCAACTTGGTTTCCTCTCACTCAAGGATGTTCTTGCAATCACTGCCTGTACAAGCTTGTGCTTTTGGGTGACTTGTTTCTGGCACGCGGCTTCCCCTGCCCCTGCCCCTGATCCTCAGGTCCTCACCTAATGTGCCCTCCTACTCGCACAGATCCCGGTCTGGCAAAACACCTTGTCTGTTTTGCTCCCCCTTCTGCCCTTGCTCCCTGCAGGTGCAAAGACTGTGCACCAGATGTATGGCAATCGCGTGGCAATTCTGGCCGGAGACTTCCTCTTTGCGCAGGCCTCCTGGGGCCTGGCAAACTTGGACAATCTTGAAGTCATCAAGCTCATCTCCCAGGTGTGTGTCATGATGTGAACCGATGGGCTTGACAGGGTAATGGTCGTTTCCTTGCGAGGGTGTCTGGTGATGTGAAGATGAGAGTACCTTCAGTGCCCTCCTTTTCAGGGTGCTGCCAAAACAGGGCCTTCTCTTACTCCTGCCTTCAACGGTTTTCCTTCCTACCTGTTTTTATGCCACCTTTTCCTAAAGTTATTTTGAGCATTCAAGTTTCTCCTTATCAGGCCATAACGGGCTGTCTACATGAGTATATGGGTCCTGGTTTTCAACCACTTCGGAATGTAGTTCTGTGAAGTCTCCGCTAATCAATGGATTACACAGCTTTTCTTCCTTGGATCTCTCTCTCTCTCTCTCTCTCTCTCTCTCTCTCTCTCTCTCTCTCT
>SZWC01042722.1:0-10095 GCA_023375785.1 Penium margaritaceum
CGTCACCGTACGTCCCGAGAGTGTGCCGGCACCTGTGAGCGCAGCCACGCACCGAGGGAACGCGTACCCTCCCGGCGCAACAATTTCATTCTGAAAAATGGCCCGTCAGAATTGCGTGGCATAAAGTACGGCGTGTAGAGGTAGCTATACTGTACTGCCAGGTGTCATAATCCGGATGAAACCGTCACCGTACGTCCTGAGAGTGCGCCAGCAGCTGTGAGCGCAGCCACGCACCGAGGGGACGCGTACCCCCCCGGCACAACAAATCTGTTCTGACAAGTGGCCCGTCAGAATTGCGTGGCGTAAAATGCGGCGCATAGAGGTAGCCGTATAGTACTTCCAGGTGTCATATTCCGGATGAAACCATCACCGTACGCCCAGAGAGTGCGTCGGCAGCTGTGAGCGCAGCCACGCACCGAGGGAACACGTACCCCCCCGGCGCAACAGTTCCGTTCTGACAAATGGCTCGTCAGAATTGCATGGCATAAAATGCGGCGCGTAGAGGTGGCCATACAGTACTGCCAGGTGTCATAATCCGGATGAAACAATCACCGTACGTCCCGAGAGTGCGCCGGCAGTTGTGAGCGCAGCCACGCACCGAGGGAACGCGTACCCCCCTGGCGGAACAATTCCGTTCTGACAAATGGCCCGTCAGAATTGCGTGGCGTAAAATGCGGCACGTAGAGGTAGCTGTACAAAAGTGCCAGGTGTCATAATCCTGAAGAAACGGTCACCGTACGTCCCGAGAGTGTGTCGGCAGCTCTGAGCGCAGCCACGCACCGAGGGAACGCGTACCCCCCTGGCGGAACAATTCCGTTCTGACAAATGGCCTGTCAGAATTGCGTGGCGTAAAATGCGGCGCGTAGAGGTAGCCGTACAGTACTGCCAGGTGTCATAATCCGGATGAAACAATCACCGTACGTCCCGAGAGTGTGCCGGCAGCTGTGAGCGCAGCCACGCACCGAGGGAACGCGTACCCCCCTGGCGGAACAATTCCGTTCTGACAAATGGCCTGTCAGAATTGCGTGGCGTAAAATGCGGCGCGTAGAGGTAGCCGTACAGTACTGCCAGGTGTCATAATCCGGATGAAACAATCACCGTACGTCCCGAGAGTGTGCCGGCAGCTGTGAGCGCAGCCACGCACCGAGGGAACGCGTACCCCCCTGGCGGAACAATTCCGTTCTGACAAATGGCCTGTCAGAATTGCGTGGCGTAAAATGCGGCGCGTAGAGGTAGCCGTACAGTACTGCCAGGTGTCATAATCCGGATGAAACAATCACCGTACGTCCCGAGAGTGTGCCGGCAGCTGTGAGCGCAGCCACGCACCGAGGGAACGCGTACCCCCCTGGCGGAACAATTCCGTTCTGACAAATGGCCTGTCAGAATTGCGTGGCGTAAAATGCGGCGCGTAGAGGTAGCCGTACAGTACTGCCAGGTGTCATAATCCGGATGAAACAATCACCGTACGTCCCGAGAGTGTGCCGGCAGCTGTGAGCGCAGCCACGCACCGAGGGAACGCGTACCCCCCTGGCGGAACAATTCCGTTCTGACAAATGGCCTGTCAGAATTGCGTGGCGTAAAATGCGGCGCGTAGAGGTAGCCGTACAGTACTGCCAGGTGTCATAATCCGGATGAAACAATCACCGTACGTCCCGAGAGTGTGCCGGCAGCTGTGAGCGCAGCCACGCACCGAGGGAACGCGTACCCCCCTGGCGGAACAATTCCGTTCTGACAAATGGCCTGTCAGAATTGCGTGGCGTAAAATGCGGCGCGTAGAGGTAGCCGTACAGTACTGCCAGGTGTCATAATCCGGATGAAACAATCACCGTACGTCCCGAGAGTGTGCCGGCAGCTGTGAGCGCAGCCACGCACCGAGGGAACGCGTACCCCCCTGGCGGAACAATTCCGTTCTGACAAATGGCCCGTCAGAATTGCGTTGCGTAAAATGCGGCACGTAGAGATAGCCGTACAGTATTGCCAGGTGTCATGATCCGGATGAAACCGTCACAGTACGTCCGGAGAGTGTGCCAGTAGCTGTGAGCGTAGCTATGTACCGAGGGAACTCGTAACCCCCCGGTGCAATAATTCCGTTTTGACAAATGGCCCGTCCGAATTATGTGGCCTAACATGAGGCGCGTAGATGTAGCCGTATAGTACTACCAGGTGTCATAATCCGGATGAAACCGTCACTATACGTCCCAAGAGTACACCGGCAGCTGTGAGCGCAGCCACACACCGAGGGAACGCGTACTCCCCCGGCGCAACAATTCTGTTCTGACAAATGGCCCATCAAAATTGCGTGGCGTGAAATGCGGCGCGTAGAGGTAGCCGTACAGTACTGCCAGGTGTCATAATCCGGATGAAACCGTCACTATACGTCCCAAGAGTACACCGGCAGCTGTGAGCGCAGCCACACACCGAGGGAACGCGTACTCCCCCGGCGCAACAATTCCGTTCTGACAAATGGCCTGTCAGAATTGCGTGGCGTAAAATGCGGCACGTAAAGGTAGACGTACAGTACTGCCAAGTGTCATAATCCGGATGAAACCGTCACCGTACGTCCCGAGAGTACGCCGGCAGCTGTGAGCGCAGCCATGCACCGAGAGAACGCGTACTCCTCCGGTGCAACAATTCCGTTATGACAAATGGCCCGTCAGAATTGCGTTGCATAAAATGCGGCGCGTAGAGGTAGTCGTACAGTACTGCCAGGTGTCATGATCCGGATGAAACCGTCACCGTACGTCCCGAGAGTACGCCGGCAGCTGTGAGCGCAGCCATGCACCGAGAGAACGCGTACTCCTCCGGTGCAACAATTCCGTTATGACAAATGGCCCGTCAGAATTGCGTTGCATAAAATGCGGCGCGTAGAGGTAGTCGTACAGTACTGCCAGGTGTCATGATCCGGATGAAACCGTCACCGTACGTCCCGAGAGTACGCCGGCAGCTGTGAGCGCAGCCATGCACCGAGAGAACGCGTACTCCTCCGGTGCAACAATTCCGTTATGACAAATGGCCCGTCAGAATTGCGTTGCATAAAATGCGGCGCGTAGAGGTAGTCGTACAGTACTGCCAGGTGTCATGATCCGGATGAAACCGTCACCGTACGTCCCGAGAGTACGCCGGCAGCTGTGAGCGCAGCCATGCACCGAGAGAACGCGTACTCCTCCGGTGCAACAATTCCGTTATGACAAATGGCCCGTCAGAATTGCGTTGCATAAAATGCGGCGCGTAGAGGTAGTCGTACAGTACTGCCAGGTGTCATGATCCGGATGAAACCGTCACCGTACGTCCCGAGAGTACGCCGGCAGCTGTGAGCGCAGCCATGCACCGAGAGAACGCGTACTCCTCCGGTGCAACAATTCCGTTATGACAAATGGCCCGTCAGAATTGCGTTGCATAAAATGCGGCGCGTAGAGGTAGTCGTACAGTACTGCCAGGTGTCATGATCCGGATGAAACCGTCACCGTACGTCCCGAGAGTACGCCGGCAGCTGTGAGCGCAGCCATGCACCGAGAGAACGCGTACTCCTCCGGTGCAACAATTCCGTTATGACAAATGGCCCGTCAGAATTGCGTTGCATAAAATGCGGCGCGTAGAGGTAGTCGTACAGTACTGCCAGGTGTCATGATCCGGATGAAACCGTCACCGTACGTCCCGAGAGTACGCCGGCAGCTGTGAGCGCAGCCATGCACCGAGAGAACGCGTACTCCTCCGGTGCAACAATTCCGTTATGACAAATGGCCCGTCAGAATTGCGTTGCATAAAATGCGGCGCGTAGAGGTAGTCGTACAGTACTGCCAGGTGTCATGATCCGGATGAAACCGTCACCGTACGTCCCGAGAGTACGCCGGCAGCTGTGAGCGCAGCCATGCACCGAGAGAACGCGTACTCCTCCGGTGCAACAATTCCGTTATGACAAATGGCCCGTCAGAATTGCGTTGCATAAAATGCGGCGCGTAGAGGTAGTCGTACAGTACTGCCAGGTGTCATGATCCGGATGAAACCGTCACCGTACGTCCCGAGAGTACGCCGGCAGCTGTGAGCGCAGCCATGCACCGAGAGAACGCGTACTCCTCCGGTGCAACAATTCCGTTATGACAAATGGCCCGTCAGAATTGCGTTGCATAAAATGCGGCGCGTAGAGGTAGTCGTACAGTACTGCCAGGTGTCATGATCCGGATGAAACCGTCACCGTACGTCCCGAGAGTACGCCGGCAGCTGTGAGCGCAGCCATGCACCGAGAGAACGCGTACTCCTCCGGTGCAACAATTCCGTTATGACAAATGGCCCGTCAGAATTGCGTTGCATAAAATGCGGCGCGTAGAGGTAGTCGTACAGTACTGCCAGGTGTCATGATCCGGATGAAACCGTCACCGTACGTCCCGAGAGTACGCCGGCAGCTGTGAGCGCAGCCATGCACCGAGAGAACGCGTACTCCTCCGGTGCAACAATTCCGTTATGACAAATGGCCCGTCAGAATTGCGTTGCATAAAATGCGGCGCGTAGAGGTAGTCGTACAGTACTGCCAGGTGTCATGATCCGGATGAAACCGTCACCGTACGTCCCGAGAGTACGCCGGCAGCTGTGAGCGCAGCCATGCACCGAGAGAACGCGTACTCCTCCGGTGCAACAATTCCGTTATGACAAATGGCCCGTCAGAATTGCGTTGCATAAAATGCGGCGCGTAGAGGTAGTCGTACAGTACTGCCAGGTGTCATGATCCGGATGGTACCGTCACCGTACGTCCCGAGAGTGTGCCGGCAGCTGTGAGCGTAGCTACGTACTGAGGGAACGCGTAACCCCCCGGGGCAATAATTCCGTTCTGACAAATGGCCCGTCCGAATTTTGTGGCCTAAAATGAGGCGCGTAGAGGTAGCCGTATAGTACTGCCAAGTGTCATAATCCGGATCAAACCGTCACTGTACCTCCCAAGAGTGTGCGAGCAGCTGTGAGCGCAGCCACACACTGAGGGAACGCGTACTCCCCCGGTGCAACAATTCCGTTCTGTCAAATGACCCATCAGAAATGTGTGGCGTAAAATGCGGCACGTAGAGGTATCCGTAGAGTAGTGCCAGGTGTCATAATCTGGATGAAACCATCACCGTACGTCCCGAGAGTGTGCCGGCAGCTATGAGCACAGCCACGCACCGAGGGAACGCGTACTCCTCCGGCGCAACAATTCTGTTCTGACAAATGGCCCGTCAGAATTGCGTAGCGTAAAATGCGGTGCGTAGAGGTAGCCGTACAGTACTGCCAGGTGTCAGAATCCGGATGAAACCGTCACCGTACGTCTCGAGAGTGCGCCGGCAGCTATGAGCGCAGCCACGCACCGAGGGAACGCGTACTCCTCCGGCGCAACAATTCTGTTCTGACAAATGGCCCGTCAGAATTGCGTAGCGTAAAATGCGGTGCGTAGAGGTAGCCGTACAGTACTGCCAGGTGTCAGAATCCGGATGAAACCGTCACCGTACGTCTCGAGAGTGCGCCGGCAGCTATGAGCGCAGCCACGCACCGAGGGAACGCGTACTCCTCCGGCGCAACAATTCTGTTCTGACAAATGGCCCGTCAGAATTGCGTAGCGTAAAATGCGGTGCGTAGAGGTAGCCGTACAGTACTGCCAGGTGTCAGAATCCGGATGAAACCGTCACCGTACGTCTCGAGAGTGCGCCGGCAGCTATGAGCGCAGCCACGCACCGAGGGAACGCGTACTCCTCCGGCGCAACAATTCTGTTCTGACAAATGGCCCGTCAGAATTGCGTAGCGTAAAATGCGGTGCGTAGAGGTAGCCGTACAGTACTGCCAGGTGTCAGAATCCGGATGAAACCGTCACCGTACGTCTCGAGAGTGCGCCGGCAGCTATGAGCGCAGCCACGCACCGAGGGAACGCGTACTCCTCCGGCGCAACAATTCTGTTCTGACAAATGGCCCGTCAGAATTGCGTAGCGTAAAATGCGGTGCGTAGAGGTAGCCGTACAGTACTGCCAGGTGTCAGAATCCGGATGAAACCGTCACCGTACGTCTCGAGAGTGCGCCGGCAGCTATGAGCGCAGCCACGCACCGAGGGAACGCGTACTCCTCCGGCGCAACAATTCTGTTCTGACAAATGGCCCGTCAGAATTGCGTAGCGTAAAATGCGGTGCGTAGAGGTAGCCGTACAGTACTGCCAGGTGTCAGAATCCGGATGAAACCGTCACCGTACGTCTCGAGAGTGCGCCGGCAGCTATGAGCGCAGCCACGCACCGAGGGAACGCGTACTCCTCCGGCGCAACAATTCTGTTCTGACAAATGGCCCGTCAGAATTGCGTAGCGTAAAATGCGGTGCGTAGAGGTAGCCGTACAGTACTGCCAGGTGTCAGAATCCGGATGAAACCGTCACCGTACGTCTCGAGAGTGCGCCGGCAGCTATGAGCGCAGCCACGCACCGAGGGAACGCGTACTCCTCCGGCGCAACAATTCTGTTCTGACAAATGGCCCGTCAGAATTGCGTAGCGTAAAATGCGGTGCGTAGAGGTAGCCGTACAGTACTGCCAGGTGTCAGAATCCGGATGAAACCGTCACCGTACGTCCCGAGAGTGTGCCGGCAGCTGTGAGCACAGCCACGCACCGAGGGAACGCTTACCCTCCCGGCGCAACAATTCCGTTCTGACAAATGGCCCGTCAGAATTGCGTAGCATAAAATGCGGTGCGTAGAGGTAGCCGTACAGTACTGCCAGGTGTCATAATCCATATGAAACCGTCACCATAGGTCCCGAGAGTGCGCCGGCAGCTGTGAGCGCAGCCACGCACCGAGGGAACACGTACCCCCCGGCGCAATACTTCCGTTCTGACAAATGGTCCGTCAGAATTGCGTTGTGTAAAATGCGGCACGTAGAGGTAGCCGTACAGTATTGCTAATTGTCATAATCCGGATGAATCCGCCACCGTACGTCTCGAGAGTGCACCGGCAGCTATGAGCGCAGCCACGCACCGAGGGAACGCGTACCCCCTCCGGTGCAACAATTCCGTTCTGACAAATGACCCATCAGAATTGCGTGGCGTAAAATGCGGCGCGTAGAGGTAGCCGTACAGTACTGCCAGGTGTCATAATCCGGATGAAACCGTCACCATACGTCCCAAGGTGCACCGGCAGCTGTGAGCGCAGCCATGCACCGAGAGAACGCGTACTCCTCCGGTGCAACAATTCCGTTCTGACAAATGGCCCGTCAGAATTGCGTTGCATAAAATGCGGCACATAGAGGTAGCTGTAGAGTACTGCCAGGTGTCATGATCCGGATGAAACCGTCACCGTACGTCCTGAGAGTGTGCCTTCAGCTGTGAGCGTAGCTACGTACTGAGGGAACGCGTAACCCCCTGGTGCAATAATTCCGTTCTGACAAGTGGCCCGTCCAAATTATGTGGCCTAATATAAGCCGCGTAGAGGTAGCCGTATGGTACTGCCAGGTGTCATAATCTGGACCAAACCGTCACTGTACGTCCCAAGAGTGCGCGGGCAGAAGTGAGCGCAGCCACACACTGAGGGAACGCGTACTCCCACAGCGCAACAATTCCGTACTGACAAATGGCCCATCAGAATTGTGTGGCGTAAAATGCGGCGAGTAGAGGTATCCATACAGTAGTGCAAGGTGTCATAATCCGGATGAAAACGTCACCGTACGTCCCGAGAGTGAGCCGACAGCTGTGAGCGCAGCCAAGCACCGAGGAACGCGTACCTCCCCGGCGCAACAATTCGATTCTGACAAATGGCCCGTCAAAATTGTGTGGCGTAAAATGCGGCACGTAGAGGTAGCTGAACACTACTGCCAAGTGTCATATTCCGGATGAAACCGTCACCGTATGTCCCGAGAGTGCGCCGGCAGCTGTGAGCGCAGTCACGCACCGAGGGAACGCCTACCTCCCCGGCGCAACAATTCCGTTCTGACAGATGGCCCGTCAGAATTGCGTGGCGTAAAATGCGGTGCGTAGAGGTAGTTGTACAGTACTGCCAGGTGTCATAATCCAGATGAAACCGCCACCGTACATCCCGAGAGTGCGCCGGCAGCTGTGAGCGCAGCCACGCACTGAGGCAACGCGTAACTCCCGGCGCAACAATTCCGTTCTCACAAGTGACCGTTCAGAATTGCGTGGCGTAAAATGCAGTGCGTAGAAGTAGCCATATAGTATTGCCAGGTGTCATAATCCGGATGAAACCGTCACCGTACGTCACGAGAGTGCGCCGGCAGCTATGAGCACAGCCACACATTGAGGGAACACGTACCCCCCGGGGCAACAATTCCGTTCTCACAAGTGACCCGTCAGAATTGCGTGGCGTAAAATGCGACGCGTAGAGGTAGCCGTACAGTACTGCCAAGTGTCATTATCCGGATGAAACCGTCACCGTAGGTCCCGAGAGTGTGCCGACAGCTGTGAGCACAGCCACGCACCGAGGAAACGCGTACCCACCCGGTGCAACACTTCCGTTCTGAAAAATGGCCCATGAGAATTGCGTGGCATAAAATGCGGCGTATAACGGTAGCCGTATTGTACTGCCAGGTGTCATAATCCGGATGAAACCATCACCGTAGGTCCCGAGAGTGTGCCGACAGCTGTGAGCACAGCCACGCACCGAGGAAACGCGTACCCACCCGGTGCAACACTTCCGTTCTGAAAAATGGCCCATGAGAATTGCGTGGCATAAAATGCGGCGTATAACGGTAGCCGTATTGTACTGCCAGGTGTCATAATCCGGATGAAACCATCACCGTAGGTCCCGAGAGTGTGCCGACAGCTGTGAGCACAGCCACGCACCGAGGAAACGCGTACCCACCCGGTGCAACACTTCCGTTCTGAAAAATGGCCCATGAGAATTGCGTGGCATAAAATGCGGCGTATAACGGTAGCCGTATTGTACTGCCAGGTGTCATAATCCGGATGAAACCATCACCGTAGGTCCCGAGAGTGTGCCGACAGCTGTGAGCACAGCCACGCACCGAGGAAACGCGTACCCACCCGGTGCAACACTTCCGTTCTGAAAAATGGCCCATGAGAATTGCGTGGCATAAAATGCGGCGTATAACGGTAGCCGTATTGTACTGCCAGGTGTCATAATCCGGATGAAACCATCACCGTAGGTCCCGAGAGTGTGCCGACAGCTGTGAGCACAGCCACGCACCGAGGAAACGCGTAACCCCCTGGTGCAACAATTCCGTTCTGACAAATGGCCCGTCAGAATTGCATGGCGTAAAATGCGGCGCGTAGAGGTTGCCGTACAGTACTGCCAGGTGTCATAATCCGGATGAAACCATCACCGTAGGTCCCGAGAGTGTGCCTACAGCTGTGAGCGCAACCACGGACTAAGGGAACGCGTACCTCCCCAGCGCAACAGTTCCGTTCTGACAAATGGCACGTCAGAAATATGTGGCCTAAAATGAGGTGCGTAGAGGTAGCCTTATAGTACTGCCAAGTGTCATAATCCGGATGAAACCGTCACCGTATGTCCCGAGAGTGCCCCGGCAGCTATGAGCACAGCCACGCACCGAGGGAACACGTACCCCCCGGCGCAATAATTCCGTTCTCACAAGTGGCCTGTCAGAATTGCGTGGCGTAAACTGCAGCGCGTAGAGGTAGCCGTACAGTACTGCCAAGTGTCAGAATCCGGATGAAACCGTTACCGTACGTCTCGAGAGTCCGCTGGCAGCTGTGAGCGCAGCTACGCACCGAGGGAACGCGTACCCACCCGGTGCAACACTTCCGTTCTGACAATTAGACCATCGAAATTGCGTGGCGTAAAATGCGGCGCATAACGGTAGCCGTATAGTACTGCCAGGTGTCATAATCCGGATGAAACCGTCACAGTACGTCCCAAGAGTGCGCCGGCAGTTGTGAGCGCAGCCACGCACCGAGGGAACGCGTACTCCTCCGGCGCAACAATTCCGTTCTGACAAATGGCCCGTCAGAATTGCGTGGCGTAAAATGCGGCACGTAAAGGTAGCCGTACAGTACTGCCACGTGTCATAATCCGGATGAAACCATCACCGTACGTCCCCAGAGTGTGCCGGCAGGAATATGCGCAGCTACACACCAAGGGAACGCGTACCCCCCCTGCGCAACAATTACGTT
>SZWC01042723.1:0-10094 GCA_023375785.1 Penium margaritaceum
CACACACACACACACACACACACACACACACACACACACACACACACACACACACACACACACACACACACACACACACACACACACACACACACACACACACACACACACACCCATACACACACATGTATGTATATATGTATGTGATACATAGATTATACAGTGTTGAAAAAGGTATGATTAACAATATGTCACCGGTGGAACAGCCCTTATTGTCATGGAGGCAACCTTTGCCGTTGGCATGGTTTCCATTGCTTCCTTGAGGCTCTGATACCGTGCATATAGAGATGTCACACGTTCCTTGCTCACTGGCACTATGACTTGTGCCTGGGCTAGCTCTCTTTCCCCCAGGCCGCCCTTGGTATGGGCTGGCTCCTTCCCTTGCAGAACGCCACTCTTCCCTCTCTTATCCTAGTCACTCCTACCTCTCTAGCTTTGCCTTAGTGGAATCCACGGCCCTGGGAGACCTCAATGGCCAGGCATTGGAGGGGCAAGGCCCTCCTTTGGCACTACAGACTGTGTCGGCCCTTAGGGGGTCGATGTTTTCCCCTCAATTCCTCGCAACCGCCAACTGTGCGAGCCCGGATCTATCGGCTCTTGTAAATTCTGGCCGACAACTGTGCTCTGATAACACGAGAGTCTCAGTACCATTAAAATGCAACTGGAATCACTTCAAAGAATGAAGTTGTGAAGGTGGTAGCCCTCAGAATCCATGGCGGATCTTTTGCTTTAAAAAAAACTCAAGGTACCCAGGAGTAGCAAACAAGAGGTGGAAGGAGCGAGGCTTGAGTTTGAGACTCGCTCAGCCAGAGGGAAATTGAGTGAGCGGGCAAGTGAGGCTTGCCTTGCTCACTTGAATGAGGGCAAGCTTGCCCTTTGGTTCACTCCTACCCTCCCATTTTTTTTTGTGTTTTTTTCCCTTTTCCGGTCTAAGCACCTAACTAAAAACATCCACAAGATAACCCAGACCCTGAGGTGAGTGAAAAAGTATACGAGTGTAGTAGAGAAATCCCAACGAGTAAATTTCAGTCAATAAAAGAATCGATTTTGAATCCGATGTGAGGAGTTTGAAGCGGTCAATGAGGAAGGAGGACATGGGACCACGCCGAGAGGAGGCACGCAGCCTGAGAGCAATGTCACTACGTAGTCCATGAAGAGTGCTTAGTCTCAGCATTGGTCTCCACTTGTCTTGGGATTGCCATGCCCTGTGCACCCAAGGACACATGTGTAAGAGGGATAGAGGACATGGATTAACACGTCTGAATCCCACCACGTCCAGGCGATAGCACGAGGGACGCGAGGTGTACTCTATAATGTCCCTCAGGAGATGGCCGTTGACTTTCAGCCCTGATGGACACAACGGGGACCAGGACCGGACGGACCTTTTTCATGGATAGGAGCTGGCATTGACGCTCTTCATTGGAGAGACGCATACAACGAGGGCGCATTGGCTTGCCGAGTTCAACACGCTCTGACAGGCAGTGTCTGAGCTGGTGACTGATGATTAGGAGCGTACCATGCGTACATAGACCTGCCAAGGAATCAGTTGTGGCTTGCAGCTCCGGGCCCTCCACTCCATCATTCTGGGAACTCACTTGGATCACTGCGACATGTTGTAGGGCTTTGATTGAATCACCCTTGTGGACCTGTTTAAGGTTTCTTCAGCTTTTTCCTCGGATCCAATGCTTCTATCTCTAGAAAATGGTGGCCCAAGGGGCAGCTGGACCACACCAGTCAAGCACGCTTGTTGAAGTGGCGATGGCGACAACCTCAATCACTCCCTCCTCCGCCTCTACTTCTCCCTCTCCCTCCTCCCCATCTCCCCAGACTAGCCAGACCTAGGGCATTATAGCAGTCACCTAGGGGAAGAATGAGAAGAATGGACGCGGCAAGGGGGAGAACCGGTCAGTGCCGGCGAGCAATGGCAGTGGACGGTCTTTCCACTACTACAACTATGGGGGAACCCACCGTTACACAGAGAGCCAACATACCCTCAACTAGAGCAGGATTACATGTGGGCTCCATGCGGCACATGCACAATGGGTGACATTACATATGAGAGCCGCGCTGCAGCTATGATAACAGCTGTGACATCACCATCTCCAGGCATCAATAGCAACTAAGATCCTTGGGATCGCACTATTGCAATACTTCATCAGCTGCTGGTCCTTCACACTCAGGGAGGTGTGAGTGTGTTGACGGAGCCGAGGAGTCCACATTCAGCTTATCTTGTCGTCTTTCTTTTCCATGATGTTGCTTGTGGGGTAAGTCAGTCTATGTATGATGAGGTGGAGTCACGACATGAAACCACTACCTGGCTTGGCGAGTCCCATCCTCCCGTTATGTTTTTTTTGTTCAGAGCCCTCTAATCTCTTTGGCTATCACCCATGCTCCCATCTGTGTGCATTTTTGGTGAATGGAGGTGCCTAGGCTAGTGATGGGTCTGTCCATGCATCAACAATTTTCGCTCGGTTACCGGTCAATCACAATCCTGTCATTGTTGTAGTGAAACCTCTGGCCTTGCCTGTCCAAGCAGTCACACCTGCAGGTGTCCCCGCAGCGGTCCTTGTGGCTTATGCTAAGCCTGGTCCTGCCTCTGCATGAGGGGTTTCTCCCGCGCCTATGCCTATCCTTGTGCCTATGACGTCTCCTGCTCCTGTACCTCCCATGTCTCTTTCTATCTCCCTTAAGCCTATGCATGCACCTGCAACACCTTCTCCTTCTTTGAGCTCTATGCCTGCCTGCGAGTGTGTGGCCAGCGTGTCTGCGTCTCTGCTGGCCGCTCCCAAGACAGGGGTGAGCACATCGTTCACCTATGAGCGAGCTTGTCTACGACCATTACCATCTAGGACTCAGCAGTCGGTTCTATCAGTGCCTGGACATCTCACCCACAGCTTTGAGAGCGGTAATCTTGACATGAAGGCCCTCGGCCGTAGTTTCCAGGCTGACTAAACTGCAGTATACCCATTGTGCCTTGTCAGCCACGAGCTGGTCTCATGTTCTTCCTCTGTCACGTGCAACACAGCAGCCGATCTTGTCATGGTCTGGCCCACGCCAGACGCATGTGTTCTGGCCACTTGGAGATCACCCTCAGTGGCATTGATTTGAACAAGTCAAAGGAGGGGCTTTTGATAGAGGACGTGCTGCTGTGGTGCAAGGTCTGTGAGGATGAGCTCCGTGCCATGAAAGAGCATGGTACCTTTGAGCTTGTCAGCCTTCTTCCTGGGCAAAAGTGCGTACATTCCATGTGGGTATTTTGTAAGAGGGTGAAGCCAGATGGCTCACTATATCACTATAAGGCCCGCATGATGACCATGGGTTTTCACAGGTTGAGGGTGTTTTCTTTACTGAAACATTTGCAACTAACAGTCACACGATCATGGCTTGTGCCCTCTTCAGCCTCATAGCTCAGCACAATTGGGCATTGCACAAGATGGAAGTGAACAATGCATTCATCCATGGCACTTTAGAGAAGGATGTTTACATGGTACAACCACCAAAGTTTGATTTCTGGTTCCTACGCAATGCCTTGTATGGCCTAAAGTAGTCAACGAGGTGCTAGAACCTATAAATCATCAACATGCTAACTCATGCGGGCTATGTGCAGAGTGACACCGATCTGTCCCTCTTCCTTTGCCAAACAGCCGATCATTTTATTGCCATCCTGGTCTATTTTGATGATCTCCTGATGTTTTCTTCATCGATGGAGGCTTTGAAGGAGGCTAAGGGTGTCCTCCAAGATTCCTACAAGATAAAAGATTTTGGTCGTGGAGCTACATTCACAGGGATGGTGATTGTGTGTGACCGCGGACAACAAACACTCTTGCTCCACTAGGCATGCTATGCTCATGTTGTGGGAGACCATTTTGTTCACCCTCTGGATATACGTTCCGTAGTCTTTATGTCCATCCCGTCGGAAAAATAGGAAGCCCTTAAAATGGATGATCCAGCACAGTTAGGGGAGACTATAGACGTAACCCTGCACTTGCGCCTCATTGGATCTATTGTGTACTCGGCCACTACCACTCATTCCAGAATTGTCTTTTCCATCAAACTCCTTGCACAATTCTCACAATATCCTCGAGCAAGAGCCATGCATGCGGTTGTGTGAGTTGTTTAATACGTGGTCTCTACACCATACCACGGACTCTACTTTTGTCGACAGTGTTTGTTGGTGGTTAACGGCTACAAAGACAACAACTAGCCTTGGAGTCCTGAAGAACGGACTCGTAAAGTTCATTTGTTCCTGTCGGATGGAACTTTTGTGTCATGGCATAGTGGGAAGCAGGATTGCATTGCACGTTGGTCATCGGAGGCAGCGCACATTCCACTAAGGTTGCTAAGGCAAAGTGGTTCTAGTGTTTGATAAACACGTTATTCTGTACCTTCTAATGTTCTGTGCTCTGTTTACTAGAGTGTTTTTATAGTTACTGAAAAACATTATGTATTTCATGCACGCACAAAACACATGGTTGTTGTGCATCATTATCCCATTAATTGTTGATTCCGACATTGATAGGTTTTTCAATGGACGGATTTCATCGAAACCAACCTTTCATCAAGTTTTAAAGTACCACCAAATTAATTCCAGCATTGAATTATTGAATTCAACGTCCTATCCTTTTTATGAAACTTTAATTTATGGTTCCTTTTTTTCTTTCTTTTCTTACTGGGATTTGTTGCTTCTCATCCGGAGCCACCCATCATTAAAACCGACAGACCAAGTTCAGGTGCTGTAGATGCGCAGTGGTCCATATCACATGGACCGTCGCACATCCACAGTAGTCAACACGTACATGGATTTGCTCGCTTATCGTGCAAATCCATGCACGTAGTTCTGCTCAACGTACAATGCCTGCTGGATTTTGCGACTGAGCGCTTGCTGACCGCTAAAAACAGGATGTTTAAAATAATAGAACCCCCAAGTCGTAAAAAGAATAAACTCACATGCCCCGTTTATCACAATCAAGAGTCTACACCCATGTTTTTTTTAATTTAACCATTCACCCAAATACATTCCAAACCTGAGAAAAATTGATTGAATCAATTACGGATCAAGGCACATGTCAAAATCAATGATCACAGGGGTATGTGCATGACTTGGTGGAGCAGCAAGTAATTACCATCACCTGGTTTGGCAAAGACATGCAACGCGTTGACTTTTTGACCAAGGCACTGTCTGGGAGAAATCTTGGGGTGGCCAATCGTTCTGTCAGGCAGTGTCCCTTGCCTTAGAATGGCTGCTATGGGGTGTGTGTGTGTGTGTATGCAGTGTTAAGCATCTTGTTGAGCCCACCTCAGTTCTGCACATGTCTGGACATGCGTACCATCGGTTCATGGGGGAATGTTGTGATGTGATTCATTCCTGTCTGTACACATAGCTGACTGTGACCACTTGGTCATGTCCATGCCTGTCCAGATCCTTCATAAGGACCTAGCTGGCTTCGGAGTGCCATTGTGTGTTGATCCACCCATCCACAGCTGCCACAGCGTGCCATAGACTTGCTTGAACACTCTACTATCAATGTGCAGCCACAGGGTTTTCTTTGTGGACTAGCCGTGTGTCCAACTTACATGCCATTTAATTTTGTTTCCACCAGCTGGTACCGGAATAGTACTTGTTATGCCCGGTTCAAGATTTTGTATCTCTAGGTTCAATCAGTTCTACGTTTTGATGTGTGTGCGCTGAGCTACATCCAAAACAGTGGTTTTTGGGCTGGTTTTAGGGCAAACTGACCTCGCGCATTGCACAGGTTGACTGGCATCCACGGCAGCAATTCATCCATTGTGCTTTTCACTTGCAATTTCTCTCTGTACATTAAATCTTGTACAGTTGATGAAACTATGTGTGTCTCTCCTAGCCAGATGTTTGTTGTTTTTAGCATGTCTTGCTAGTGCGTCTGCTGACTGGACAGCTTTGTCACGCCAACGTCAACAGTGCCTAGAAGCTGTCAGGAATGCTTGTTCTGGCGTGCCCTGAACCACCTAAGTATCCATGGCTACTTCGTGCAAAGAGACTTCCAAGGGAGGTGTGTGCTTTGGGTTGCCACAACACCAAGGGAGCAGAATTCTGGCAGAATGCAGATTGCAGAAACTGAGAAAGGCTGGCAATCATCAATGGTTCCTTTTTTTGGTGAGATTACATCATATTCTTCTAGCATGTAATCTGAGCTTTCTAACGGATCCAAGAACGCCCAAAACGGAATATTATAGCCCCTGCTACGCCCATCCAAGCAACCCTTGGTGGAGCCGCCTTTGGCTGCCGCCGACGCAATTAGTCTCCGACATAAGCCGACGACGGCTCGAAGCGCCTCTGTTTGATTGAAAAATCAAAGGGCAGCTTGCGCTGGTCCAGAAACCTCCCTGGTCACTTCCTCTGGGGCCTTGGGGTCTATGGAGCCAGTTGGAGCTGAACACGGACCACCGGCGGTGGAGTATCCCGTCACCCTGGACGGGTACCAGATTCCACCCGCCGCACCACCCGAACTTTGGGTAGGGCTAACTCTCTGAATTCTCAACCAAATTTAGCAAATGAAAGCTTGAAATTGCATGGAAAAATTAAAGGAGTCAAAATATAAAATCATTCTGGAAATCCAAACATTCTCTAGTGGTCAGACCAGGAAAACGGCAAATGGCATCCATGGCAGTGGCACTTTTTAACAGAAGCTTCCACAAAACTTATTAAGAGCAAGGATTGGGAGGACGTACCAATTATTTTTGCATTTTAAATTGCCACACTAGTCACCTCTCAAATAAAAATATATGCACAAACATGCATGATACCAAACACTACGGAGTTTGATTGTGAAATCGTAGCATTGAAATGTGTCGTAACTGCTCGTTTGATTCATTCCAGAGCACATATGGCAAGATGTTGTGGTTTTGTGCACAGTGCAACAGTTCATCATAGAATTTCTGCAAGGCATGATTGTAATGGACTTCTTAATCAGGAAACATCACGATTGAGTGACCAGAAATGGCAGTGAGAGACATGCATGCACCGCATACGCTCGTGGAGGATTCGATTTGATTATGGCGCATGATTGGTGTGCTTGAGGTTTTGATGATCGCCGAGTTGTTTTCAAAGGAGAAGTTCTTGAGGAGTAGCACCGACCGTGTCATCATATCAACTGTGGCTTGCCACCTGTTCTGGCAGCGACAAGAGTAGCAGAAGACGTAACCACAATTTTCGCAACAGTCATAGTAATGGGATTGGTATCTTCTCACTTGAGCTTACAACATCAATGGCCACAATAGCTCTAACTTTGTTGGCAGTAGAATCCGTGGTTACAACTGGTGGTCACTATCAGTTCCGGGTTTTGTGCTTCTGGCTAACAAACGCCTGCTTCATTTCTCCTTGGAAGGCCAAGGAGAAATGAACCGAACATTTGCCAAATAACTTGGCCAGTTTATCTTGGTTTACCTAGACGACATCTTGGTTTTCTCCTAATCAATAGAGGAGCACATAGAACATCCGCACGAAGTCTTTGCAATCCTTTAGGAGCAGAAGTTCTACAAGAAAGTGAGAAAGTGCAAGTTTGCACAAGAGGAACTCAAATACCTTGGATACATAATTGTCAAGAACGGTATCTATGTCGACCCACAAATGTCCAAACTGTGGTGGATTGGCTGCACCCAAGAAACATTGGACAGATTCGGTGTTTCCTCCACCTTGTTAACTACTTCCAACGGTTTATGCAAGGGTATTTGACCCTGGTAGCTCCGTTAACCATACTCGAGCAAAAAGACATGTATTGGGAATGGGCATCTGACAACAAGAACGTTTTTTTCAGAGTCAAAGAGCTCATATCCACAGTGCCTATCTTAGCTATTTTTTATCCATTGCAACCGTGACAGGTGTGGTGTCATGCATTGGTATTAGGACATGGAGCAGTCCTCATGCATTATGGTTATCCAACTGGGTATGAGTGCAAAAAACCCATCCACTACAATGGCTTTGTAAACATGATCTGGATGGGCTATTATGTGAATCTGTGGTTCTAAGACTCTCGGAATCTGGACAAGTACAGATTGGTGGAGGTTGCAAGAATTTGCTCGCATGAAGAACAAGTCGTTGTTCCAGGCTCAAGAGATCTTCGAGCGAAGATTATCTTCCAATTCCTCGATGCACCAATTGCAGGTCATGTGGGACCTCAAAGGATCGGACATGCACTCTCAGACCACTATTGGTGGCCAAGATGGAGTGTTGATGTTCGTAAGTATTGCATTATATGAAATCCATGTATTCTAAACAAGGCTAGTAACAAAAAGCCCGATGGACTCTTCCAACAGCTTCCCATCTACAGTACTCCATGGGAGTGTATCAGAATGGAATTTTATCACTGGTCTTTTGGACACGGCCCGTGGCCAGGATACAATACTAGTGGTTGTGAATCTTTGTACAGCGATGACACACTTCATTTATACAACCATTGATGTAAATACAGAGGAGACCATTTGTCTCTCCTTCAAGGGTTTCGTGAAGTACCACCGTTTGCCATTGCGTATCATCTCTGATCAAGATAGAAAATTTGCAAGTAAGTTTTGGCAAAACATGCACGATTACTTTGGCAGCAAGTCCTTAATTTTGACATTGTTTCACCCTCAAACTGATGGAGAAACAGAGTGCATAAATCGTAATCTGTAACAGATGTTCCAAATGTACGTGGACCCTGCCGTGAACGGTTGGGACGCATTCCGAGTACCAAAAGAATTTGTGGTGAACAACTCGGTGAACAATTCCATTCGGATTATATTGTTTGTGTGAAATAGTGGTTGGCATCCAATGGTGTAATCTTCATTGGTGAAGAGTGGAAGTACAAAAGCACAGGATCCTTCTTCTCAAGCCTTTGTAGAGCACAAAAACTCCTTATTAAAGGAAGCAGAGGGACACCTTCAAGCGGCTCGACAACAACAAAAGATATATGTCGATAAAAGTCACTATGAGGTCTCATTTGACATTTGTTACAAAGTTTTGCTTAGCACAAAGCACCTTTGGCTAAAGTCACGAGGGGTGAAAAAATATTTACAGAAGTGGATTGGACAGTTTCCCATCATTGTACGCATCAGGCCAGTGGCATACCAGTTGTTGTTTCCACCGAGTATGAAGACACATTACGTGTTTCATGTATGCCTTCTGGCTCCATACATAGCAGAAATAACTGTTCAGCCACCACTAATAGTCCTTACTGCGGAAGAATGATACGAGATCCTTTGCCTAGTCCAGCATTGAGAGCGTACACCCCGGTCGTGCATTGTTAGGTAATACCTCGTTCATTGGACCTGTTGTGGACCTGAACATAACTCATGGGAGTCCAAATCTCTATTTCGCACAGGAGTGGTCAACGAGTATTGGACCAAGCTTGCAGCTCACACATATTGATGCATGGCATGGAGCACCACTTGAACAAAAAAAAAGTGAACAACATTATTGCTGGACAGCATTAATGGATATTGACCATAGGAGGTTGGGGAACCTCAACATTGTTGTCATGCGGACGCTCCAACCTCAAGGGAGGAGGTCGCTAGATGTGCTGATCGACAAGCTATAGCTTAGTTCTAAGTACTGTGTACTTTTTCATGTTTATCTGATTGAAATTATTAAATTTCTTTCACAATGATGATGAGTCGCTTTTTGGCACTATCACTTATTGTTCATGAAGCGTGACGACCCATGATAAGTGGGGAGGAATGTAGCGGGAGGGCCAGCTTGGCCCTCCCACCTCGCAACAGCTAGGGGGTCGCTCGTAGTCACCCTTCAGTATTGCGAGGGCTAGCGAGTTGTCAGCCACCCGCTGGCTACTGGCTGGCCGCCGGCCGGCCAGTTGGATGGCCGGTGGCCGGTCAAGTGAGCGGCTGGCCACCCGCCGGCAAGCCACCAGCCGTTGATCGAGCTAGTGGCTCGATGGGTGACGAGAAGGCATTAAGGCCTCAAGGGTCAATGCCTTTTTCCTCAAGACCTCGTCCTTTCCCTCTCTTCCTTGCATCCTCTAGTGAGAGAGGTGAGCGTTAGAGAGAGAGAGAGAGAGAGAGAGAGAGAGAGAGAGAGAGAGAGAGAGAGAGAGAGAGAGAGAGAGAGAGAGAGAGAGAGAGAG
>SZWC01042733.1:0-10086 GCA_023375785.1 Penium margaritaceum
TGTGTGTATGTGTGTGTGTGTGTGTGTGTGTGTGTGTGTATGTGTGTGTGTGTGTGTGTGTGTGTGTGTGTGCATGTGTGCGCTTGAAAAGAGCATACACTCCAACATGTCTTTGTGTGTGGAGAGCACAGTTATGGTGGACAGATAGAATTAGAGATAGTCAAGAACTAGGGTTGGAAATTATAGGTTATGACAGGTTAATCACAATGAGAAAAGTGTAGGGTAGATATACCATCCAGCTCGTGTCGTCTCCTATCTTGTTACCGTAGGCTACTTGTGTTGGTTCTTAGTACTCCACTCGTGCCTATATCCTAGTGCAAGGAGGCTCTGACGGTCGACCTGTCCCGGTCAATGGTTTGCACTTTAACAATCTTCACTTGCAAGGTGGTTGCAGTAACCGTGTCATACACACCACTGGATTTGCCACAACCGGTGCTGACCAGTCCCCTTTTTTTTGTGGCTCCCTGCCGCAAATGCCTCTCAGCAGATGACGTGTACCCCATGACGATAACCGGAAGAGTTACCTTCGCCATCATGTGGTATCTTCGGACTGTCAGGTGTGATACGTGCCAATGTACACTTGCGGGTGGTGTTCCACACACGCCACTAGTCCTTGAGATACATGTTTGGCACACATCTCGTGGGAAAGCAACATAGATCCCGGGCAAGGAGGGGACGTGCTCCCCATGCCACTTGCTCCCTCACCCCGCTTGCTCACTCGCTTGCTTGCTTGCTTTATTGCTGGCGTGCTCACTTGCGTGCTTTCTTATACACTTGTTCTTTCTCCTCCTCCTCCTCCTTCTCCTCACGTCTGCAATTGGAAGGGGTCAACCTCAACCGCGAGCACAGATTTGAAAAATTAGAAAATTGCACAGATTTGAATATTGTTAACTCGGACGAACCTCAAATGTGACTCGTTACATTCACTCCCCCCCTTATCAGAGGTACAACTTCTAGGAGTGCCTTAAGCATTCCTGGATAATAGTGTTGGTATCCGTGTTGTCAAATTTAGATTCTGGTTCCTATGAGTTGTGCTCAGGCAGGCTCTCCTTCCACTGCACCAGAAAATGGCGCAAATGTCCCCTCTAGCAGTCAGGATCTTCAACAGCACAAACTCCTCACTTCCTTCAACCTGGACAGTAGGGGATGGAGCTGTTCTGCGACCGAGAAAAATATGTTGGAGTTGTGATAGGCACAAAGAAGGGAGATGTTAAACACTCAATGGGTGATGAAATGAGCAAGCAGCTACAGCTTGTAAGACACAGTTGATCACTCGTGTAGAATGGGAAATGGACCCACCCACTGTGGCTTGAGCTTCCAGCTTTGGGCTCCCAATTCTTAGCAGTTGCAGCTTGGAAGATTTTAAGCATCACCTGCTCATCTACATGGAACTCCTCCGTAGATCGATCCTTATCTATGTGTTGCTTCTGTTGCTATTGTGCTGAAAACAGGTGTTGCAGCATTCTGGCCCATGCACTGGTAAGCACAAAAGTAATTTATTGCACAACCAAAACAGATCTTGCCATAGGGAGTGCTGCTGTGCTTTACGACTGGCTTCTAAAAACTACCTCAAACGGTGACTTTCTTGTTGATGTTGACACCATTGAGTTGTAGGCAAACTCCACTCCACCACACAAAGCTTCTCCTACCAACCCTCTCACCCTCTCATGGTAAGCTACATCCATGTTTTGACTTTTGCCGCGAGATCCTTTTAAAACCGCAAAGTCAAATGTGGATCACAATCCAAGACCTCAACTGCAGCACTCCATGCATCTTGATGACATGACTAAGAATAGTTGAGCTGTCCCAGCAGCTGCGATGTATTCTGGACATGTGATGAAATGTGCCATCTTTGAGAAATGATTCTCCTCCACCAACACTGTGTTATTGCCTTGTTGTGTTGCAAGTAATGCACCAATGAAGTCAAGTGAGATGTCCGTCCATGGTCGTTCTAGCATATGCAACGGTTGTGACTATGTTGCTTTCTTGATTCTCCATGCTTTGATGTATTCACACATACCGGTGTTGCTCACAAACCTGAATAGTTCAGTCGCTATTGAAGATCACCAGTATTGGTGTGCACAGGCCTTGAGAGTCTTGTCGAAGGCAAAATGACTTGAGTAGTGGGTGTCACAGCAACATTCTGCTCCATTCCCCTTCACCAAAAAAATTACTTCCCGCGTGGCGTCTTTTAGCACACCACCGTGAACTCTCCGTCAACACTATAGCCATGCTCGAATAGGTCATGTATGACTGGAGATCCCAAAAGCACCCGGATGCAATGGAGGCTGAGGTCTGGTATTCTCAATAAAAGACATGTCGGATTTGCCTACCGAGGCTTGAACTGGATCTCGCAGTTAAAACTCCCTTCCAAAAACTCCATCCATCACGTCTGTTGATGAGTGAGGTTTGACAGCATCCTCAACTACTTAAAGGCATGGTGGTCCTTAAAAATCATAATGTGTCACAAATTTAGGTTACAACACTAACGCATACAGATCGTGACCAACATATCCTCCTCATGGATTGCATAATTTTGCTCTGCACCTCCTGGCTTGCAAGACATGACTGCATTCAGATGTGATCCCTTCAAGGGATCTTTTATGAGCATTGTCCCAATGGCTTATTCGCTTGTGTCTGATTCTATGACATACTCCTTAGATGATTCTGGATGCTCAAGGACCTGAGCTATACACATTGTTAACTTGACCTCCTCAGAGCTCCTTTTCTCCCTCTTGTTGTATTCCCACCAATAATCTTTCCTCAGGTGCTAAGTCAGTGGCAAACACTTGTCCACCTACCCCTGGATGAACTTCAGGTAGTTATTGACAAACCCCCCGGGAAACAATGTCACAAATGCATCCCGGTGTTGACAAACGCTTCACTGCCTCCACCTTCTTTGGGTCCATGCAGAGACTTTTTCCATTCACGGTGTGCCCAAGGAAATCCACCTCTTGCTTCTCAAACTCGCACTTGGAGAGCATATGACAAAACGTTTTTCTGTGAAGGTTATCCAATACCTACAAAAGATGTTGCTGGTGCTCTTCCAAGGTCCAGTTGAGATTGAGGATTTTTTTAAGGAAAACCACCATGATCCAAGTGAGGACAGAAGATCCTGATCATGAGACTCATGAACGTTCATGGAGCGTTTGTCAACCTAAACAACATCACGATGTACTTGAAAAGGCCGTATTGCATCGATAATGCTGAATTCTCCACGTCTTGCTCTGTAATTATGATCGGGTGACATCTGAACTGCAAGCAAATGTTGTCGATATATTGAGCTCCCCTCAGCTAATCAAAGAGCTCCTAGAACCTTGGTAATGGGTATCTTTACGTTGTTCACTATGTGATATTCCATGCACATCTGCAGCTCCCAAGTCTATTTCTTCACAAAGAGGACCGTCGCAATGTAAGGTGGTATTGACGGTCTACTGAACCCTTGCTCCATAAGCTTCTCCAGCTGCTTCTTGAGCTCGCCTAGCTCATTGATGCTCATGTGATAGGCAGCATGCACTGTTAGAATTGCCAACTCAATTTGCTAAATTTTGTGGTCGATATCCCTCTTAGGTGAGAAAGCTTTTGGCAGATCAAAAGGAAACACATCACTGTAGCTCTCAAGCACTCCTTCTATGCCTTATAACAACAAAATTCCTGGAAGTTTCTGCTTCTCCCTTTTTTGTACTTTACGTCTGCTGCTCACACTTCCACCTAGCTGTGTCCCTTTTCTGCATCCACACAAGCTACACTTTGTCCCCCTTAAATTGACAGCGCTTCAATTGCATGTAACTGAGCTGCAGCATGTTTCCGGCCTTGGAGTCCTCGTCCCCAGCCCACAGCGGTAAAATGATCTGCTCTCCACTTTTCTTCACCCTCACCTAGCTGCGTACCCAGTCCGCAGTAGTATTCCACTGGTGCAACCAGTCACGACTCAAAATGGCATCGTAGGCGTCCATTGGACCCATGCAAAAGTTTGCCTCGTACACTAGTTTGTCTACACAGACCCTTTGAGGCTTCAGAGGCATTCTATACTTTAGCTCCCCTCGTTCTTAGTTGGTTTCCCTTGTCCTTAGGCGTGCTAGCCTTGGCCTCTCTGCGTGCTCGTCGCTGAAGAACGTACTATAATCTAGTAATGCGTCCATCTGCTGGTGAGTCCGGCACCCTCTGCCATCTACAGAATCAGCCGATGAAATGTCAGCTCGCAGTAGCGTCCCTGAACACTCTCGCTCCCTTTGCTTTTCAGCAATACATTTAGCAGCTCCATAGTCATTGATGGAAATTTGGAGAGGGTGTTCGATGATGTGGATGAAACTTTCCAAGTAGTTGGTCGTCTGCCACACACTGCCTGTTACCGTTTCTCTGCAACCTCTTCTTACGGTCTTTCGTGTGGTGCCTAAGATTTCCATAGCTCCAGCACTCCCCACCACATAGCTTGCGCTATTGCTAGCCTCATTTCATTACGTAGATTTCCATTGGTTCTGTGTGTTGTTGTTGTAGTCAATGCTGAAAATTCTCCTGCTTGTCACGGAACCTACCACGATGGTAGTGATGCGCGTCGAAACGCTCAGCATATGCAACCATCGCTTGAAGCTATGTGATTCTATTGAGTGCAAGGTTGCACACAATCTTGCCCTTCAATCCATCATGGTATTTCCTCTCCATCTTCGGCTTGCTTACGTCATCAATCTCAGAGCACAGTGCCAAGAATCAACGCATATGCTCCTGGACCAAGCCAATCTGTTTCAGCTGCTTCAGCTTGTTGCGTGTGACCGTGGAGATGTTTTCAATATCGAAATGGTCTCTCATAGCCTACTTGAACTGCTCCCACATTGTCGGCACGCACGCTTCAGCTTTTCTGATGCCTGGTCGCCTTTTTCTAGCATGTTTCGTAGCGATGCCCCACCTCCACTGCGAGTGACCAGAAAATTCTGCTGCCTCCAACAATTTAATGCTGCTTTGCGTAGCAGTGTCAACGCAAATGAAACACAAGAGCATCGTCCTCTAGAGGGTGTCTCATAACCCCAAAGAAGCTATTCATGGCAAACAACCAGGCCAGTGTGCTTGCTCTCTTGACAGAGGGATTGATTGGTTCCAGAGCTTTGGCTTTGGCCTTGGCAGAATCCTTGACGGGGCCACTCGAACCTGTCCAGTGTGTAACCCATCCTGCAAGGTCAGCCATCTGCCGGTTAAGCTTCTAACAGCTTGAGGGCTCCCAACTGCTCCACAATCTGCTGTAGTCCTTACTCCATGGCTGACAGTTCGGCAGTCCGGGATGAATTATGACATATGGGGGTGTGGGAATTATCCGTCGTCTTCCATGCACGACGTCTTCCATGCACATGGGAGGCCATGTGGTTGCTCTGAGATTAATTTTTTTTCAGAGGTTAACGCATGCTTTGGCTTCAAAGTCTGGTCCACAAATCTCCGTCTCGATCAGCCTCAGTGTTGTGTGGCAAAATTCGTGCCTTTGTCTCCAAGAAGTTGGTAGAGCTACGTGAGCGCTTCTAAACAATATGTGGCTCTGGCTCACATCCCAGGACGTTCTATAACCATGGTTTTGACCCGAAACCATGGCTGAAGTTCAAACCCAAGCGTAGCATACTCGTTTCTCCACCAAAGTAAGCAAATATGGTTGCATTTGAATCGTAGCAGCTCCCTCACACGCAACGTCCAATCGAGCAATCGGCACCATTTCCCTCCAAGACATCAGTGGTGTAGAACAACCGGTTGCATTCATGTCCCAAAAGGTACAAGGGCCAAGGCTGGAAGACTCGGGGTACACAAAAAAATTACTGTCAATTGTGCACGCTGTTAAGGATATGGCAATGCTACTTGGACTGCCAACAATTTGTTGTCCACACCGACCACCAGGCCCTCGAATATCTGAGAAGTCCGCCAATCCTAAGCTGTCATCAAACTCAATGGATGGAGTCCTTTGAGTCCAAATTTGACAGCAATATCAAGTACTGGCATGGAGCAACAATCTCATTGGTTACTATATGTCAGCCAACCTGACAAATCCAGTGGTTTTATTTGCACACATCATTTGATTACATCACCCAACACCTCTGCACTTGTATGTATGCGTTCAAAATTTCCCACACTTGTCATAGAAGTAAACATACTGCTAACTATACATAACTCATTTCTCATAATATTTTTTTTCTCATAGTGTTTCAAAATTTGGTCTACTCCGTAACTTATACCTGGTCTTAGTCTATGTTCCATTACTCATTGATCTGTATGTTCTCAATACTTATGTCATAAAAGTACAATTATTGTCTTATGAAAAATTACTCCTATGCCCAACTTCCTATATCATGTTTTTCATTACAACATTTACCTTGTTACCACTTGTGTTCTGCTACGCATAATAACTGGGTTGTATCCATCTAGGTGTATGAATTGTTGTGTCCCATACACAAGTCGCTAAACTCCAACAGGGGGCATCTTTGTCATTACATTTTTTGCCCACCACACCGCCACTTCCAAATTATTACGCCAATAATCAAAGGGGATTTGGGCTGATTATCCCAGCCTCTGGTGTTTCATTCCAGAAGATTCTGATGGAATCGGCCGCTTCCCAGAAGGGTCAATAGAAGATCTGAGAATCGTATTGGATTTCTGATTCTGTTTGGTTGACTTCTCTACAGCTCCAGACTTTTCCAATAACTTGCCCCAATATTCTTAGAATCCCTTGACTTCTCGGCGGATTCTCAAATCCGGCCACTCACGATGCGGCATCGCACGCACCTCTTGCCTCAAGCGCCAAAGATCCCAAACATGCCGTATTCTTCATTCCGCACTCGCAGAAATATGTTGCATTTTTCTCTACAGCTTCTACCTATTCACCATCTTCATTTCCATCAGCGTAACACTTGGTATCAGAGCGAATTGGTACTAAAGATGAAGCCCAGAAATTCACTCATACGTGAAAACCTTGCACAATTCTTACAAGCATCGCCACTTTCCAGAGTTTGCATACCTCACAAAGATGATGGAGAGAGGACAGAGTGCAACCGGCAGCGAGCAACAGTAGCCCGGCAAAGACTTCAGCGTTGGACGGAAAGTAGCATGTGATGCAAAAACCTCTCCGAGCAGTCCAAGAAGAAGCAGCAGCAGCAGCAGCACACATGGCAGGCTTCCTGGAAAATTGCATAGGACCAATGACCTTAACATCCAATCTAGTGACCAACCTGTCGGGCTCAGAGCACCCCTCGCCTCCGCCACTTTCTGCCAAGGCAACACCTGGACCGATGGCTAGAGGCATTTCCCAACAACCAAGGATCAGCGACAACAGGTACCAGAAGTTTTCAGCACTCGTGAGCCTCAGTAATCTTCTAGAACTCAACGCGACAATGGAGGAGCTTCATAACTTGCATGCACGAGATGCAGTTGTCATAAAAAAGAACACCCAGCTCTTGAGTGAATCACAAACCCTGCCAGTACTCCCCAAACCATCTGATTTCACAAATCCAAAGTGATCAATAGTGTGAATGTGACTTCTGATTCTGGAGGTGTACTTCACCGCTTCCTGGGTCAATACTGACAAGAAGAGAATTGACCTTGTGGCCTCACTTTTGTGTACCACGGTATTAAATTGGTGGTCTAATGTTAAGGAAATCAAATGAAAGTACCTGAACAATGTAGCCGAATTGGCGGCTCACACAACTACTCTCACATCGTTGAACAAAAGTGTTCTACCTTGCGAGCGGATCAATCCGACGTGACACAATCAGCTGAATCTACTAGAAGACTGAGCGCCTTCATGGATGTCATTTTTGCACATCTTGGAAAGCTGAGCAAGAACTTCTACTATGGTATAAGCTAAAACCACTTTGCCAACAATCCAATGTGGCATATGATACATGAAGTTTTGGCAAGATCATCACCGGCAGTGACATTGTCCCTGGTTTCACTACAACAGCACCCTCAAGTGCAATATCCGGCAGGCAATAGCAGTATCTGACATCCATCTTCACCTTCCAAAAGTTAGGGTAGCAGCTGATTCGATCAATATCAGTGACTACAATGCTTGGATTCAAGGACTCAATGAATTTCAATCCCAAAGCCACAATTCTTATAGAGGCAAAGGGAAGTTGCAATCAGTCCATACCTCCACCCCAATGGAGATGAACACCGTCAATGAGCAAGAACCAACGGCTCTGCATGAATTGCAAAAATCCAGGCCACATCTTGTACAAAATTGCTGTAAAAAGCTGTTTTAAACAACAGAAGTACCCCGAAATGTGGAAAATTTGTCTAGAAGAAATTGCAGGATTCAGGAAATAACAGAGGGAACAAGAAGATTTTGAAGCACCTGTCAAGTTTCTGCAACCATGAGGAACACTACTTGGGTTAGGATAGTGCATTTTGTCCCGCTTCCCTCGAGTTTTGGTGAATGAGTTCATAGTTTAAGGGAAGCAATGGGAACCATCACTCCAATGAGTTGCTATACACTCTCTGTAGAAGGAGGAAAAGAGGAAAACCTGCAGAAGCCAGGGCTGTAGTGTCTGCTGGGATCAGGGATAAAGGCGTCGACAGAGGGAAAGTGCCAGGATGAGAGGGATGAAGATGATTTCCCAGAAATAAACATCATGCCACTCTACCCTGATTTCTGGGGGCCTACGACAAGAAATATGTGCAGAATCTAATGGCACAACAAAAGCGCCACCTTCACATAGGTCTGCCACCAGTGGTGGAAAGGAAGAAGAAGAAGGAAGGAGCAATGCAAGCTGTGGAGGAGAAGAAGGCAAGCAAGTGCACCCATGGAAATCCAGGAGTTGCGGATATGGACGGTGGAGAGGATTCTACAGAAGACAATCCAGCCAGAAGAATGTCTAGAGGAGATCATCGAGGTGTACAAGAAGGTGGAAAGAGATCATGGGGTGGATTGGACCGCCACAAGAAGAACAACCTAGCCAACGTATATGAAAGCTATGCATGGTGCAGCGGGCAGCTCATGAAGTTTCCAGTCTCTCAGTTCAACCATGTGGTGTAGGTCCCACTGTCACAGCTCCAGGGGCACATCCTGGAGACCTATCGACAGCATCACCACCTCCCGTGGGATTTCCTACCTGGGATTTTTCAGTGGTGTCAAATGATTCAATTTACATTTCACGCACGGCTGCAGGTCCAGCCGCTATCCCACCCTCCCGCCTGCGAGCCGGCATGCCAGCCTGCCCGCATGCCCGCCTGCACCCACACATGCATGGATGGGAGCACATATCATTCATTCCTGCACTGTGGGTAGCCCGTGGAGCCTAATTGTACAAAGAAGGTATAATTTATGATGGTACAAGTGTTGGGTGTCAAGTGTAAATTTTCCCTTGGAGGTTCCCTGTCAAGAGCTTCATATTCAAAACATATGTGATGGAGATTTGTAGATTTATGTCCTTGAACTTCCAGAAGACAAAAAGGGTCTGTACATTAGGAGACAAGTGTGTGAGACACTTTAGCATGAGCATAACTCGCTATATGGACAATGAGAAACCAGAGGACCATGATGAGGAGGACAAAGAGGAGAAAGATGAAGCATATCTTGAAGGAATGAGAGATGAGATAATAAGGAAGGTCCTTCTGACATTCTGGGGAGCTCAATAATACTTAATATAAACTTGTGTTGCAAGTTTCTTCTGAATCGTTTCATAGTGCTTGCTACTCCTTCAATTCTACACGTGAGTGGGTCTCATGTGAAATGATTCAATGCAGAGTGTGAGCACACGCATACATGCATGCAAGCATGTACACACAAATGCGTGAAAGCACAGATGCAGGCACGCATGCATTCATGCACGTATGCATGCCTGCATGTATACACCCACAAATGTATTTTCACATGTACATGTGGACACATGCACGCACGTACACGCACACACGGATGCACGCATGCATGCACACACGCATGCACTGAGACATGCATATGCACACACCCACACGCACGTATGTGTTCACGAATGTATGCACGCATACATGCTTGAACACACACAGACACACACAAAAGCACACACACACACACACACACACACACACACACACACACACACACACACACACACACACACACACTCTCTCTATGCTGACATC
>SZWC01042737.1:0-10084 GCA_023375785.1 Penium margaritaceum
AGGTGTGAAGTCATGGAGTTGCGTCAGGCAGCTACATGGAAGCTTCTGGGAGGAGGAAGAGGAAGAAGAGGCGGGGAGAACAACTTCCAGGTCCAGCACCCGCACTCGCACGCACAAGCGCACCCGCACATACCCGCCCACCCGCACCTGCATCCGCATCCGCATCCGCACTCGCACTCGCACCCGCACCCGCACCCGCACCCGCACCCGCACCCGCACCCACACCCACACCCGCGTTCCGCACCCGCAAAGTGCAAAGGCACCCCAGAACCCTCAGCTACCCCGAAGGAGTGCAGCGTGACGGCGAAGAAGAGCCAGATGTTGGGAGGGTGAAAGGCACCATGAGGTGTTACGGTTGTCCCACTTGTGGTAGCCACGAGACCTGTTGTGACTTTAGATGATGGTGACGCCATAAGCCTCATAGCTGGCGTTATTGACTGTGTGTGTTCTTTCCAACCATTGAACTGATCATTGTCCCCCTTTGCCAGTTCTTAATCCATGCTTGCACCATGTACATGCATGTTTCAGAAGATGCATATTTTGAGAAGAATGATTCAATATGCGCAGTTAGAGACAAGCTCTCAGATGTATGTTGAACAAAGCCCCATGCTTGAAGACGTGGGTGTAGGCTTACATGCAAATAGCTAAGGGGGCATCTTTGACGTAGATGCATGCTTCAAGAAACATGCTTGATAGATGTAGATGTCTTAAGATGCGTGTAACCAAGGAAACGTTGCGAACCACCAACTATAAACTCACCACCCACCATATCGCCCACTTCCTAAGAACATTGTTGGGAGATGTTCACAGCATGTACATGAGAATGCTAAACATCCCAAAACTGGGAAGGCCACAAAAAAGCCTAACACTTTCTCCTCTGTATGTACCTTGCATTGAAATCCTTACGCGCCAACTTATGTGAATGAGTGCAATTTTAGGCAACAACATTCTTTTGCCGGGCACGTCGCTTCACCTGTCTTGGAAAGTGTAGAAGGTTGTTATTTGGTCGTCCCTGTCACGATAGGTTGCTTCGTAAAAAAACCCGGGATCGTACCCTGTTGTTATACGCGTGCGGACACGTGGCAGAGATGTTTCGGGCATTAAGATTGGCCCAATGGTTGCGAACATTTGAGACAAGTACCTGCGCCTGTATCGACCATGAAACCAGATACTAGGGCCTCCATTGACAACTGAAACGTGTAGTGGAGCATGAATCAATCACCAAAACAGTAACTTTGCTCACATCGACCAGCGATGACGTGCGGTGAAGACAAAAACTTATGAAGCATTGTTGGCACTCCAATAACCATCAGCAGCGTTTTGCCTGTCGGCGGCGTCGATGTGTCGTGTTTCTGTCATTTCCGGGGACTGTTCGGTAGTAGAATTGTGTTCACGGCTACGCTTCACATATTTCCGATACTCGTTTTCTTTATCGGGTCGACGGACCACCTAATCAATTCGTTGGATTGCGCCATCCGCCTTTCTTTTCGACCCAACCTTTCGATGCTCTGCTCCGTTATGCACCAGATTTCTCGAGGTGGAAGAATACAACACGACAACGACGGTCGCGCTTGGCAAATCTCGACTGCCGGGACGAAGTGGGAAAACAGGGCTTGCCCGCCGAACCGGGTGCTTGGGCCTCCATTGACAACCGAAACATGTAGTGCAGCGTGTATCGATCATCAAAATGATGATTTCAGTGTACATTGATCGACCATGACGTGCGGTGCAGACAGAAACTTACGAAGCATTGTTGGCACTCAAACACCGTCAGCAGCGTCTTGCCTGTTGGCGGCGTCGATGTGTCGTGTTTCTGTCATTTCCAGGGACTGTTCAGTACTAGAATTGTGTTCACAGGTACACTTTGCATATTTCAAATACTCGTTTTATTCATCGGGTTGAGGGACCACCTATTCAGTTCGTTGGATTGCTGCATCTTACGTGTTGCCTTCCGCCTTCCCTTCCAACCCAACCTTTCGATGCTCCACTCCGTTACGTACCAACGATGTCGAGGTGGAAGAATACAACACGACGACGACTGTCACGCTCCGCGAATGTCGGCTGCCGGAACAAAATGGGAAAACAGGGGTTGACCATTGGAATGGGTACTTTGTCCTATTTTGCGACTGCCCCAGAACCACCAGCAGGTGTGCACTCTGACCACTGTGGGCAACAGCGCTAGTTTACAAGTAGAGGCTTGCACGAATGGAGGAGGTGGTTTGAGCAAGGGGCTTCGTCTGAGTCCATTGGAAGGTTATGCGTGCAGGTTGACAGTTCGTAATGGTGGAAAACAGAAGTGAACAATCTGTAGTATCAAGGGGGGACGACGACAATGTCACATCTGGCTCCGAGACTGCCGCAAATGCCACGACTTCCGAGACTTCTGGAGAGAATGTCACATCTGGCTCCGAGACTGCCGCAAATGCCGTGACTTCCGAGACTGCCGCGAATGCCGCGACTTCTGAGACTACTGGAGAAAATGTCACATCTGGCTCCGATGTCGTACGCAAACGCAAGCACGTCAAGTCGCCATGGCTTATATCTGCAATACCATTTGTGATGCCAGATTTAGGTGAGTGACGTAATTTCCCATTTTGTGTCGCTGTACGTCGTCTGTTGCCCATGTGACTCACCACTATTTCCATTGTCCTTTCAGATATGAAGCCATTCGCGGTTGAGGAGGGTTTGTACAAGGAAGCCAACGAGAAGACTGTGTGCGCCATTGGTCATAAACAATGGAAGGGGTCCTCCTCTGTGATCAGGTTTCTGAACGGCAGAGTGGGAAACGCGCTCTAGAACAAAACTCTGAACCCGTTTCTAACATCTTGTCCAGCCACCATTTGACTGATCCTCCAAGTTTGGACAGCGCACAAGATGCTGGTTGCGCAGGTGATGACGCTAACAAGAATGACACTGAACCTTGAGCTGTTTCTATGGCAACCATGGGTATTCAAAAATCCCTGTCATAGGGAAGAACCAGGTCTCCTTGATTTCATGGTGAAGACGGACACCAAGGGCAACCGACCGTAGTATACGTGTTGCAGATTGGGAGCCTGCCTCGGAGTTGCTGACTGGAGCATCCAATCGGTAAGCAGGCGTTTCTTCCTTCGTACTCAATTCTCCTCGCTTGCTTCTTCCATATTCTTCCTAAAGCCTTAACTGCACTTCATTGTGGTTGTTCAGGCTCAGGTACTTCTGACAAATGGGAGGTGGCCGCCATGCGATATGCAGAGCGATAGTTGTCTTCCAGCGGTGGATCGTCTGGTTGCTTCATGCGCCATCGGCGCGGAAGCCGCATCTGAAGTAAAGCCTGCCCTTTACTAATCCGCTGCTTATGCCTTTTCAGCTGCCAAGTTTTTGAAAATGGCATTCCCTTTTTTTCGCAGGTGCAAGGAGAACAGCGGGGGACTGCTGCTTCACCAGAACACCAACATGGACAGCAGGTATTTGTTGTTGTATCAATTTGTGTTAGCAAGTGTATCGGTATGGTATCGTATTCAACCTCGCATTATGTGTCACCATTTTGCTTTGGTAGGAGAGGTCAGAACACCATGACCGTCGACAGTCTGGGGCACCAAATGAATCCATCTCCAAGCTTTTCAGAGTGTTCCATGCGGGCGGGATTGTCAGGCCTCGCGCGTTTCCAATAGAGTCACAGGGCGAGTTGATGAGGGAGTATGTTCGCAACCAAGAACCTCTGGCACCAACCCCGCCTGGTCTTTGCAAGAGCTTACCGACTGAAAGTTTTGTTGTGCAGCTCATGCGTGATAGCCCTGAACTGTGCGTCCCTGACGTGAGTGTTCCGCCTTGTGCCCCTGGGCAGGAGGAACGGGGTGGTGGATGTGAAGACGCCAACAGAATGATGGGTTACCAAGAGAACGAGTCAATGTTAGGTGGGACAGCCCAATAATGTCCTAGGGAGAGCGCCGCGACTGCCTTCACTTCCGCCCCTGCTCCTGCTCCTCCTCTTGGTCTTGCTCCCGTGCCTACTCCCAACCCTCTTCCAGCTCCCGCACCGCCTCTGCTCCTGCAATTCCTCCTTCTCCTGACCCTGTGCCTGCGCCTGCCATGATTGCCGAGACCGCTGAGGCTTCAGCAATTTTGGCGACTATAGCTTCTGCAGCTACCACAGGGGTTGTCTCAACAGCGGCAAATCCCGCAACTGCCGCCACTGCGGATACTGCTGAAATTGCCGCCACTGACGTGTCTGCCGCCATTTCCCCGAGTGCTGTCACTGCCGCCACTGTCGCGATTGCCCCGGCTCACGCGGCTGCCGCCACTGCCGCGACTGCCGCAACTGCCGCGGCTGCCGCCACTGCCACGGCTGCCGCCATCACCGCTATAGCCGCCACTGCAGCGACTGCCGCCACTGCCGAGACTGCCAAGACTTCTGCGGGATGTGGTGCTGGAGATTGCGAACAAGAAGAGGTGCGCGAGGGCACTGGAGATGAGACGGGTCCATGCGTCACACAGAGTGAAGAAGCCATGTCTCCCCTTCAAGATGTAACATTTCAATCTTTATGGTGTTTTCCCAATGTGTTTTTTCCCTATGTCCTGAACGGTACTAATGGCATTCGGTATGTTGCAGGAAAAGGCCCGAGTCATCCAGGCTTTGCAAGACGAGATTGCCCTGCTGAGGAGTCAGCTAGCTGAGCGGAGGCATGAAACGGCCGAAGTTGGGACCGCTCATGTACGTTCAGCATATCTGCAACTGACGGCGAACCTGAAGGACCTTCATAGTGTCGGCCAAAGTTTCTGTGACGATGTGGACGCCATTGTCAAGGCACGACAGGGATCTGAAGGTAACAAGGTATCTTGAAGCATTTGTTAAGTACTGGCATATTGTTTTCCAATAAGTGATGACTTCCACTCTTCTATGCAGATGTACCAAGTATCTATGTGGCGAACATCAGTGAGCAAGAGGTTCACGTCAAGGTAGGAAGAAGCGTCGTTGTTGTTGAAATGTAGTTTGGCGACCTCCATCACATAGTTGTGTTCGTCTTCACAGAATTCGAGATGCCTTGATGCAGGCTAGTGGTATCTTGTCCAGTACGTTTCCTCAAGAGGATGCGCACATTGAAGGGTCGGATAATGATGCATCTCATAAGGTATGGTGGAGCATTTTTTAGACATGTCATTGCCTGCCTTCTGCATGAAAGTGTCTAAAAGTGGCTTTGATGTTCAACAGGCGGACGATGGTGAAGAGAACATTGACCAAGCCATGCCAAGCCATGACTGGGGAGAGGTTAAATCACGAAGGTGAGATGCAACTTCCATATTTGTATTAAACTCAATGTACTTGCCTTTTCCACACACAAAATCACAAAAACTCTTGTCTCGTTCACATTCTCTTGCAGTGAGAAAATCCAGAGGAAGAAGGCGGGCTGACTCAGATTACACTCCTCTAGCAAAGAGGAAACCTTATTAGCAGACTGTTGTTCCAACAAGGTTGAAGGAGTAACTTGCATTCCATGATGTCCCTGAGCAGTCACCACACTAAGCACTCGAACCTGCCACGTTCTGGCCAAATTGTTATTGAAAGTGAACCAAGGTTCACTCTGGCTCCTATCAATCTTGAAGCTGGTCACTCTTGGCTATCCCTTGCTACAACTACGTTCTTGTTTGTAGTAGAGAATGCAAGCCCACTCCTCATTTTCTCCAAAGCAGACGATCTTGTACTTTCGGACTATTATGGAGTGGCGTAGGAGGAAATAGGGAGGCAAATCAGCATGAGGGAAATTTATAATGTTATTGAATTCCGAACATGCGGCACAAAGAACATAGTGTTTACGAAGGTATCAAAACGTCATCATTCTATGAAGTCACAGTGCAGTCACCAAATAAAGCACTCAAACTTGCCATGTTCAGAATAAACTGTCATTGGAAGTGAACCAAGGTTGTCACTAGCTCCTATTAATCTTGAAGCTTGTCACTCTGGTGTAAACTCTTGGCTGTCCCTTGCTACAACCACGTTCTTGTTTATAGTAAAGAGTGCAAGCCTACTCCCTGGGCCTCTCAAAAATAGATGATCTTGTACTGTCAGACTATTGTGGAGTGACGTGGGAGGGAATAGGGAAATAAATGGTGTTATTGAACTCCACACATGTGGAACAAGTAACACAGTGTTCATGAAGGTATCATAACTTCAACATTGTCAAATGCTGATGAATAATGTATGAGATGTGAAGATTCATGGTATGGTTGGAGTGGAAATTGTAGATGTCAATCATTAGAATGCATGAAGATATTATTCTAGGAATGTTTTTTTTGTGCACTATGACGTTCAACTTGAAAGGAATAAGGGCACTTGAAAGTGAAAGGAAATTATTGTAATTGTACTAAAATAGACGATGAACAATGCGTAACATACTTTGGTCATCCCCTCATACAACGATAAGGGAAGAAAGGGAAGCATCTCCGTGTGGTTCAGGTGCTTGCTTCGGCGGAAGAGGTGTTCCTCGAAGGTGTGGATTCTCTCTGTGGTGGAGATGGCTCTGGTACTGGCTGCAAAGCAGGAGGAGGAGGCATTTCACTTGGTAGGAGTGGTCGTGGTATGTACCCGCGTCTGCGCCTACTTGTCTGCGTGGGAGGTTCTCCTCGTGCACATCGTTCCTCGATATCCGCCACAATGATTGGGATGTTCAGACCCGTGGTGATGATGTCGTGGAATGCGAGGTCCGTTGTGGTGAAGAGGAGAGCTCGAGCTTGAAGAAGGGCATGTTCGTAATCTGGCCAGTAGTTTGAGTTCCGTCGGGCTCTCCAGTCCATTTCCCTGAACACTAGTATGAGACGAATGCCTCGTACAAGGACGCGTCAAGTGGCGCGTCGTAAAGCTTCGTCCCACTCGATGAAGTTGTCTTCCTCATCAATGAATTCCAGCAAGTGAATCACAGAGATAAGTCTCTGCACGTTTGGATCCATGGCTGGCTCGGGAGAGACCCAGCCATGGAATCTATAGCGTGGGCCGTGAGCAAACATGTTCCTAGAGAGTGTGCAAATTGCTGGGCAGTCACCTGTTGGGACGTGTCTGCCATGACCGGTGTCCACATGTTGGGACGTGTATGCCGTGACTGGTCTCCACGTGTTGGGACGTGTATGCCGTGACTGGTGTCCACGTGTTGGGACGTGTATGCCGTGACTGCTTGATTGCAGAGGACTGCTGAACTGGGCGCACGGCCGAGCCACGTGCGCGATGGAGTTGAGGTGCGGCAAGGGGTAGGCAAGAGCTGATACGCCGCGAGAAATCTGCTTCCAACATGGGTGTACAATTTCCTGACAATCGCGAACGCGGTCGGACTTCCTTCATGTGACGTATTGAGACCCTTGTTGTCACGAAAGTACACACGGAAAGGAAGTTCCGTTCGATTTTGATATCGCGCAGTACATCCTGGATTCCGGGGGTTTTACTTGTCGAAGGTTCGTGTATCCGTGGTCTTACCATTAGTTCCGATTTAGTCTTGTGTCGATTCATACGAGCATGCTGTGCCTGTTTTCTGAAGTGGCGTCTGTGTCGATTTGTTGTCCGGCATAGTGCAATTCCTGATGAGTAACATTGGCGAAAATTGAGCCCATGTACAGAAACATTGCTGAAGGCTTGAAAGCCCTCACTAAGGTGCTTTTTGCTTTCCAGTTGTGTTGCGCTACGGTCGCGAATAGAAAAAAGGCAAGGAAGCCTTTAGAACAGAGTTTTTCAAGCCTAAAACATGATGGAGACGTGCATCGCACCCCACCCGCTATTGGCTTGTTCGCAACCTCTATATCATTCGTTGAATTAGTCATGTCACTTATTGTGTTTATCCATCGATCCTATCGACGGAATTTGCTTGAGGTCAAGAGCGGTATCATCATTTGGTTGTGTGGACAAGTCAAGTTTCACATCACGTCGATGTATGTGGTGGTATTAGTGTCTCATCCGTGGTTAGTATAGAAGCAGAAAGTAGCTGCGCATAGTTCTTGGTAGAACAGAGGTATAGGCCCGACTTGTAATCCGTGCTCCATACCTACAGCCTGCGTTGCGCTGAATACAACGCCTTTATCATATACATTCTTACGTAGCTTGCCTGATTGAAGCTTCGGTCGAGCCTCACTCCAAGCTTGGGTCGAGCCTCACTGCAAGTACAAAATGTGAAACAGCAACGTCGACATCACGAAAGGTGCGAGGCTAGAATGCTTAGACCACAGTTTGCCTCCCGAGGTGGGTGTGATGCATGTGATAGTTCACGTAACAAAGTAGGATGCCGAAAGGTATGCCGCTTTCCTTTTGATAATGTCGATATCGTTACACGATGTGTATTTGTGTTTGATTGAAGTACCCCACACAATGATATCCCGCTTCGCACATCGATGACCCTCTTCGATCTTAGTGGTACGTCGTACATTGAGTGACGTTCGCATGTCTTGTGTTGTCACTGCGTACGCGGCTTTGTTCCTGGTTTCATTCGTATATTGCGACAGGTGAACTCGTGCTCGAGTCGGTGTTTGCAAGAGGAAGTGAATGCATTTCTTTGTCGTCACACTGACGAAGTGTCGAACCCCGGTGGTCTTTCACACTCTGGTTGCCGATGTCGTGAGAACTCAAAAATTTGTCGAAAATGTTTGGGTTCTCATTCGATCCGATTTGTCGTTTAGTTCGGGCACATTGAGATTCTCCGATCCGGAATCATGCCGAAGTCGTGCCGAACCTTTCGTGCCGGCCCTGCCAGCTCTTCAGGTAGGGGGTTCAGTGTACTTTGCCCCGTATTGAAGCGGGGCAAAGTACACGCCAGGTGGGGATAACATTTATGTCATCGAGTCCTGTCTCATTTTGAGGACAGCACGACCAATCCGAGTCCATCCAAACGCTTCCTAAACCTGGGAGGCGCGGTTCTACTCGTCTTTGCTGGACCCTGACCTGGAAGAGGTCTTCGTTGTCAGTACATCCGTTCAGGGCCAAACACCGCTGGAGCTCGGAGAGTCATCATGACGAATGCATTTGAAGCTGCGCACCGCAGAAGGGCGGGTTTGGATACCTCCGCACGTCAGGACTGCGGTTCAACTTGGAACGACAGATCTTGACGGTCGTCCACAGTATCCGGCGGACCGTCTTCGGCACATCTATTCGTTCAACAGTCTTCCTTGTGGGGAGTCAATAACGCGTGCCATTGCTCGTGCACAGGCCGCTTTTCCTGGCGGAGACCTCATTGTTCCATGCAGTAACTCGACATCCGGAGTGACGTGGATGGATGATGGACTGATGAAGGACTCATTGTTCCATGCAATAGCTCGACACCCTCGAAATGCCCCTTCACATACGAATTAGCGATCGAACTCCCCGATTGTTCCGTGTCTTCGGAACAATGTTCCACAAGGAAACGAGAGCCTGCTACGTTCGGCAGTCAGGCCAAAGGTGCACAGTCATCAACTGGATGTTGACGTAGCTTGGCACAATGCTTCCCCGCCGAAAGATCCAGTAGACGACCGTCGACCAAACCAAACGGGTGCCGAGGCCGTCAACAGCAGAACACAGTCGACGGTCGCACGTCCGTGCGACCGTCGCACGCTTGTGCGGAAGTATCAAAACCCGCCCTAAATCACCTCACCTTGCTGGCATCTGCGATTCAACGGGCCGCAGAAGCAGGTGGTCGGTGAAAATGGCTGGAAAGATTGACAGGGTTTGAATGTGTCATTCACGCGGGGCAACTCAAAGCGCCGGAGGATGGAAATGAACCTTGGCGAGTCAAGATTGTTGTCGAGAAAAACCCAGAACGGCTCACATTTGCACCTCAGTGGCATCTGCTCCTTGTCTGGGACACGTCTTCACCTACGCAACCCAGCGGTCCAACTCTGCGCCAGGGCGGACTAGAACTCAAGTTCCGTGGTCCTTTGCAGCTATTATAAGCTCCAGTCACCCCGAAATCGCGACTTTGCAGCCCAGCACTGAAAGCCGAGCAAACCACGCTCTGGTGAGTCTCCACTTGTTCTTGTTGGTTAAAAATGAGGTCCTACCAAGGCCGCAGCACACTGATTATGACAGATTATAGGCTTGGAGCAAGAATTCTCACGTGCAAAACTCGATCTTGGGTCACTGTCCCAAATCTGGCAGAGA
>SZWC01042738.1:0-10083 GCA_023375785.1 Penium margaritaceum
TCTCTCTCTCTCTCTCTCTCTCTCTCTCTCTCTCTCTCTCTCTCTCTCTCTCTCTCTCTCTCTCTCTCTCTCTCTCTCTCTCTCTATCTCTCTCTCTCTCTCTCTCATAGCTGGAGCTAAGTACAAAATCCAAGGAGGAGGTTCCTCCACTCCTTTAGAGATTGACTCCCTTAGTTAAATGTGCAGTTCACAAGGAGGAGCTCCACTCACTCACTTCGAAACTCACACACGTAGTCTTCAAGCGTGTCCTTTCACAAGGAGGAGTTGAACTCACTCACTTTGAAGACCGCACACTCTTAGAACTACCACACCACTCTCCTAATCAAAGAGGAGATTTACTCACTCAATCTGAAAGGAGGTTCAAGAGGTTAGGAGCAAAAAGGAAACCACAATCATGCAAAGATATTAACATGACCTTAACTAGCCACGGCCAATCGGCAACATCACGTCTCTAATATCCTAGAAAGAGATAGAGCTTTCTCATACAAATACAACAAAAAACGGCATATCAATCAGAGCTTTCTTGTGGAAGCAATGAATTTTTTAAGTTCTTGGCCTGGGTCTACCTCTAGACCCCATTTTGGTTCCTATTGGACAATGACGACCTCCACGGAGCCGAAAAACGTGGGCGGCGGCTCAATTTGCCTTTCCCACGACCTAGAAGTTGTTGTCGCAGTAAGGGCCCTTGCTGTCGCAGAGCTGGCTGCTATCGCAGCTGGCTGTGTTGCCTCTCTGCCGGGGCCTGTTTCGCGCATCAGAGTGCTTCTGCGACTGTGTTTGCAGCTGTATGCCAAGCGAGGGTGTAGAAGCAAAATCTGTGGAGTTCGCAACCCTCGTTCGGGTCTCCTAGTGCGTCTCACGTGGTAGAATCGTCTCGGTCGGCTCAACCGGGTCACGCCATGAGACAAGTGTGTGCTAGAGCTACAGCCGAAAGACGACTAGCTCTGATGTCAATGTAGAAATTGGTGGAGTATGTCGCGTCAAAAAAGGAGGAGCTCTCGGTGTTTCAATCGCAAATGGTAAAAAATGAGGTCGGTTATACCGACGATGCCCGTTTGTCACACAGGTTTCACCGCATCGCGTTGTAACCAGGGAGCGCTAGCGACCAAAAACACGTACCCAATTTTTTTTTTTATGGTCGCCCTCACGGTGCGTCGTGTCGAGAGTGGCCCGGACCCCACAAACCACACGAGTGCACAGCGGAATTGGACTGGCGTGGCGTGCAGGACCCCTAACCCACCCAGCAACCCCCCAGTGGAAGTGCACGGGTGCTGGACTACGCTACGGACGCACCCGTTCGACCCCACAACGACCCTCACCGCTTTGCACAAAACAATTGCGACTGGAAGGACCCAAACCTGGTTCTCCTGGTTTCAAAAGGAATACCTACCGACTACACCTTCGATCCACGACAAAGAGTAGTACCCTACACTAGACACATTGCGACAACTGACCTCGCCTAAGGACCAAGCGTGGAGTGGCGAGCCACCCCACGCCTTCGACCGACTCACACACACACATGCACCCCTCGACAACCACCCCCACCTTTACTCGACTTGCAATGACTCGTCGATGTTGCACCCTACTTTAGACACACACCATCGATGAAGGATTGAGTGGCGCAATCCCCGCACTCACAGCCTTGCCGACCGTCGAGAGTAAGGTTGACACGTCACGGCATGCGACACTCAACGACGCTCCACCCGGTCCCTCACCCAAGCTTGGGCTGTGCGATGAGCGAGCGACGTAGCTCATGACTCCCTCGGTTCTTTGTAGGCGGCGCCCTCCCGGTATGGCTTGGTCTTCGACGATTGACTCGGCACACACACCTTGGTGATACGCCCGGGCCACCGGTTGGGTAATGCCTCCTTGCAGCCTGGACCCACTTAATTCCCCCACGCCTTCCACCGAACCCACGGGCACAAAAGGGCACTTATCCAAGCGAGTCGCCCATGCAACGTTCGAACAACACAAATGCTAGTCCACTCGTTCTTAATTCAGGTGTCAAGGTTACGTCGACCCGAACCCCTAGGATTAAACACTAGAGTGCAAGGTCCAATGCTACTGATTCAAGCCAACATCCCAACAATGTTTTGCCCTCTCCACACGCCTACGTGACACACGCATGCGAACACGAAAGGTGAGCCTAGAAACACGGAAACCTTCACTGACCTGACTGAGTAACGATGACCTCTCACAGGGGTGATGATTGGAGTCGAGCGCGTAGCGCCGGACGGTCCTCCTCACGGTCGCCTCCGGCGGGACCTTCGGGCCTCACGGTCAGCTCGTCTTCACTCCTGCCAGCAACCCTGTCACCTCTTCCAAGCCAAAACCACTCACAGACACGGGTTTCCAACCACGGGACACTCTCCCTACCACATCTCCAAGTAGAAGCAATATGCGGCGTCGTGGGAACCGGCGTCACGACCTCCACGAACATCCAAAGTAGATTTCGACAAGCACGCTAGGAGCGCGTCGTCTCAAGATTTTCAACACCACCATCAATTTAGAAATCCGTCAATTGCTCGCACCGCCACACGCATTCCACTCCAGCCGCGGAATTCGGACCTATGCATCCACCCACGCAAACCACAAGCCCGTCCCACACAGGTCCAGGCCACCCGCACTCACCACCTCGCAGTCCTCGGCGACGCGGCAGTCGACCCTCTCGTCGCTCCGCCCTCGCTCGAGCTCCACCCGCGAGCGTGCGTGGCGCGCAGTTCCCGTCCTCGGCAACGGTGCCTTGCTCCTCGCGTCCTAATAGTTGCATGATCCCCTCAACTCAAGCCCCATGGCGTCTCGCTTTAAAACGTCGAAGGCATGACGGCCTAGCCTACAACGAGTGAATGTTGCTCGGTTGTCCTCATCTCCAACCAGGTTCTACCCTCAAAATACACGCGGCTCCAGTCACGTGAGTAGTCACGCACGGCGATAGCACGAGTGGGAAATGGAGTAAAACAAATGGAGCGGGAGAGAGTCTTTCGAATGTCAACATTAGCTTGGAACATTGCCTACAACATTGACTATACCCAACCCCCTTGCCGGATACGATGAGGCACGACTCCACTTTCATCCCAAAACCAATGAACTAGTCTAAAAAAACACTACACCCAGCTAGGTGGATTCGAACCCCCTTGCCCTCTACGAGCACCTCCTAGAGCTGGAAATACACAATAGAAACTAGGACTAGCACTAGTTCCTATTTCCCCCTAGAATTCTCTCAAACATAACTGCTCGAGGAATCCTTCCCTCCTCCTCTGTTCCTCCATCTTGGTGACTTCTCAGTTCCACTTTTCTCGTCGGCTCTCAAGCTTGAATTTTGGCCCGCGCTCCGCGTTGTTCCTTGGTCGGCGCTTCCTCGGACCGCCCGTTGAATTTTTTCAGCAAGTGCGACAAAGAAAGCAGTCGTCTTATGGTATAGTTGGCTTCTCCCTTGGCTGAGTCGACACGGTGAGGCCTCACAACCCTTTTTCCGTCAATGCGCCTTCCCCCTTTTTTTCACTCGTCTCTCCCCCGAGCAAGGTCCTCAATCCTTGATTCTCAAATAAAATAGCAACAACGCCTTGCCTCAGGTGGCCCTCACAACACGCGTACCGTTGTTTTTGTCAAGATGCCCCACTTCCCCTTTTTCTTATCCTCTCTTTCGCCGTCATAGTCCAAATAAGACTTGTGAAGCCATCCCCCTTCCGGCGACTTCCATCGCTTTTCGTGATTCCGCTCCGTTGCTTTCACTTTTCAAAGAGCCGGCCCGTGAGTTTTCCTCTTACAACAATCCTCTCTTTTTCAAATCCAACATGTCCTCTCTCACGGCCTCCCTTCCTGCCATTAGACTCGCGAAGCACGATCCGCCTCATAAAAATAGCCGCCTCGGTCGGGGAGCGACCGCGACCTCGCTCTCGTCAAGAAAATCCACTCGCCCCCTTTGTCGCTTCCAGGTCGCGAGATGCTTCCGGCCTCATTTCGGTCCTCATGCCCGCTATCACAGCACGATTGAGTCGCGCTTGACCCTTTTTGTCGCGTCCTCCTTTAAAATCCGGCAGTCGCGTCGCTCTCTCTCTCTCTCAATGCTGCCCCACTCGCATCCCATTTCGCCGTCGCTTTCCTTTTTCACCGCGGAATCATTGCCGCTCCTCACTGTTGCCCCTTACACACATTAAATGACGCTCGATAAAATCCTTCCAAAGCTTCTCCCCTCTCGCCGTCCCTCCTTGCGAGGTCACACCCGTTGATTCTGGTCGCGTACCATAGCTTCCCCTCTCATACGGTTCCGTGGCACGTTCATAAAATTAGCTTCCTCGTGCCTCTCATGCCTCGGTGCCCGCCAAAACACGTACGAGACACAATGCCGCGACACCACTATGGTCACCTCGCGCCTCCCCCCCAAATGGCGCGAGCGGTAGGCGCGAAGTCGCGACCCGCCATCTCAAGCTTCCTTTCCCAAGCCTCATTGCGACGAACCCAAGTCGCTTTTCCGTTCCTCTTTCACCACTCACGTCCGCACAAAGTGCGCGCGAGACACAATAGCATGTCACCATCACGTGCACCTCGCGCCACTTCCCGGTTCTCGCGATTTTGGCGAGCGAAGCCCGATTTTTCACCATCACCACCGTCCTTCCCATATCTCGGATCCGCCTAACACTCGTGGCAAACACAATGCCATGTCACCATCATGGTCACCTCGGTCTCATTCGCATGACTTTGTCATCTCAACTCGGATTTTGGCGCCGATAGGTGCGTTGGATAGCTCTTGAGTAGGCGCATCCCATGGAGTGGTGGCACGTAAAAATCTGCCAAGTCTCCTCCAAGTTATGCCTCGCCAAAGTTGCGCACCCCCAAAACACAATGCCACACCACCGTTGTGGTCACCTCCGTCCCTCCGGCCGTAACTTAGTCATTTGTGGTCGGAATTGAGCGCCGTAAGTTGCGTTGGATAGATCTTGTTGAGATGAAAACATGGAGATGTCCAAACTGAATTTTTGCACGCGTCCGTGTTGCTTGTTGTTCCTCAAAAAGCCTCGCCCCTTTGTCCGAAATTCTCCGACTCCTCCCTCACGCTCCTATCGTAAGCAATTTTCTCACCGCCGATGATGCTGAAAAATTCTCTTGAGTCACATTATTTTGTGATCCACTTTTTGTCGGGTTACAGCATTGTCATAGAGCGAAACTACCGCTTTTGAAGCTACAATGTACATTCGCGCACGAAGTTATGATTATGTTACAATCGTATCCGTTGCGACACCCACTTCATTTCGTGCTCTTTTTCCCTTTAGTCGAGAGTCTGTTTTGTACAACTTTCTTCTCCTCGGTGGAATAATCTATATGTTTATAAAATTCTTTCACGTCCTCTCTAAATATCATTGTCTATGATGCATCTCTTTATAAAAAGATGCATCGCGACATCTCATTCACGATTTTGGGTCGTTCTCCTCGCGGAAGATGGAATGCGGCTTCAAGACCCCTTTTGTCTTTTGTAACTGCCACATGGATCCCAAACTCGACCGTGCCAGCTTGCATGGTCAGAGTTTGGCTAGCAGTTTTGACTTAAATCTGCGAAAACGTGAAAACGTTTTTGCTTTACACATATCCACGTTACGCACATTAACCACGCCATATCCATTATTGGAACTTTCTGCTTCTTTATTAATGCTATATAAAAAAATACATGTAAAAAATCTTGTTATATCCAAATTTACAAGCTATGTCGATGCGACATGCCATCGAGCGACAATATGTGTACGTCATCAGATGTGAGAGGAAAATCCCTCTACAGAGGGGTTTTTTACTTGTCTCACAAAGGCTTGCGACATTTTTTAGGGGGGGGGACAAAAACACCCCATGCGTTCAAAAGGAACCTACTGGGCCCCCGCTACCGCGAGGCTCACAAGAAGCTACCGCAAAAATAAAACCCTAAAACCCTCAGTGTAATATGGGGTGGGGTTTGAGAGCAGTTTGCATGGATAAAAATGGGTTTCCTTCTCTGCAAAAATATAGGAAAAGACGTTTTGGCTCCATTGCAACCAAGCGATTAGCATTTTTTATGTTTTCTTTTGGACTCGAAAACCCCATTTGTGGATGTAGGGTTTTATGTTTGCGTGGCCTCCCCCCGTGCAAACATAGAAAACCATAAATCCGCAAATGGGGGTTTGCGAGTCGAAAAAAAATGGCTAATCGCCCGATCACGATTCTTGTGGAGGGGGGGGGGACACGTCACCTCCCCCTCCTCCCCCTCCACTCGTCTCTTAGGCATGGCCACAAAAATGGATATGGAGTTTTTTTAACTTGCTGGATATGGCGTGGTTAGTATTCAAGTTACGAATATCTCAGGCTTACGTTGACGCTTGCGCCAATATATCAGCCATATCGCTTGTTTGAAAAAAAACTGACATTTCTAGCACTCCTTGAACAGGGCAGTTTACATAAAGGGTACATGAGGGATTACTCAGTAAATTAGATTGTGTGTATACACTATGCCGAACGGAGCGTACATGGTGAATAAGTAGAAGTTGCAAGGCAGAACACGATTCAAAATTTGGGACACTTGAGCAATTTGTAATTTGCAATAAGTTTACTCAAGGACAACTGTCGGAATGAACGAACATATCCATTCAAGTGTCCAGTTGCGAATGAGGCATAGTCAGGATTGTTAAGTCGATTGTCGAGCGACGCGTGTGAATACATATTGTGAGTGGTCGGATTCGAGATCTACTGAGAAATCGGGGGGCTTCAAGGATCGACGGTGATGACGCGAGATGCATCTTTGTAAGTCTAGATATGTCTCAATGCATGGAGAAATCAACCCAAAAGGTTCTGATACTTTTGTCGTGGATTGTTGAAAGTGGTCGGAGCTGTCCAAAGATGCGAGAAGGTTCTTTGAAAGGCGAGGGTAGTTGGCCAGATTGTCCTCATCCTTCGATGTGAAAATCGAGTCCTCGATTCGCTGTGGGCGAATTGTGTCATGACAGAAATGCCCACTCGGAAAGATAAAGAATCTGGGTACATCTCGTACGTAACATTTCCCCCTTTTAGCTGCGACGTCCCGGCGCTCAGAGATGTGGTCCGGCGATGGCGGTAACATCTGTCGATTAGGTGATCAACGTCTCGGAGGTTGTCATAGGGTTCTGAGCTCTTATGCACGGCGTCGCAGCCGTGCCACTTGATGAGATATTCTGTTGTTTTACCACGTCATCGATGGCTGAGGATGTCCTCCATAATCTATGGTGTGTCTTCATCAACTTGTACAGGATGAGGAGGTAAATCCCTATAAGGGAAGTTCTCTCCGGGGCCTTGGTAGTGCTTGAGTCTGCTCATATGGAACACCAGATGAACTTGCATAATTTCGGGGAGTTTGAGTCACATAACCACGGGGTTTTGCATGCGCTCGATCTCAAACGGTCCCAACCAACGGGGTCTGAGCTTCAAAGAGTTGGTCCCACGAAGCTTCATGTTGGCTGAACTGAGAAGCACTCAATCGCCTGCGGTAAAAACATCGCAGTTGTGATTTCATTCAACTGCTCATTTCATCGCCACTTGTGTCTTCTCTAGTGTCTGCCGTGTCTCATCCTAGATGGTGGAGAAGTCCCGGCATTGAACGTCAACCGCGGTAATGTTACTCTGGCTGTGTAGTCCAGCAGGTGTGGCGAGAGGTTTTCCATGTACCACTTTGAACAGAGTTTTACCCGTTGCGTTGGAGATCGCCGGGTTGTATGCGATTCCAGTGGTCCAGAGTTTTAGTGCCCAGTTTGTCCCATGAGGTTCACTTGATTTTCGGAGAAGTTGTTCAAGCATTTGATTGGGTCGCTCGGTCTGACCGTTGGTTTGAGGATGAAACGCCATTGGAAGTTGGATGCGACTGCCGTAGTGAGTCATCAATTCGCGCCAGAAACGATTGGTGAATGGATTGCTCCTGTCGCTCGTGACGATCTTTGGTACGCCGTGTAACCACATCATGTGGTTTAGAAACAGCCGTGCTATCCCCTTGGCGGTGATGGTGGTTATTTTCAGAACAAAGAGGGAGATTTCGGAAAACTTGTCGTTAACCAAGAGGATTGCGCCGAATCCCTTGGGCGTGACTAGTAGTCCTGTGACAAAGTCCATGGAGATGTCGGACCACGGTTCCGTCAGAATGCAGAGCGCCTGTAGAATACTAGGTGGCCGTGTGCGATGGGATTTTTGTCGCTGACACATGTTGCAAGATTAAGAGAAGCTGGCCACATTCGATTGCATCTTGTCCCACCCTTAGTGTTGCGCCAGCTTCTTTAGCGTCTTGTCCTCTCCAAAATTTCCACCTCAACCGGTGTTGTGGCATTCTTCAAGCAGCATGCGGCATTGGTCGTCGCTTGAGGGAACAACCACCTGGCAAGTGAATTGTAACCGCCAATGGGGTGCGTCATACCGAAAGTTCTCCTTGTCATATCCGCCATGCTGGTCGTAGCCTTGTGTGAACACCTGCTTGAGATAGATCTTGCTACAGTTGTAGCGTTGCTGTCTCAGCCATCAGATCTGGTCGACGGCTGAGTGCGTCAGCTAGATTGGTCTTCCCTAGCTGGTACTCAATATCGTAGTTGAACCGGGATTCGAGGAACTCCATCCATTAGGTTTGATGGCTACTGAGGTTTAGTTGCATCTTTTAATGTTTCAGTGCATGATGGCCGGTGTGCACGATGCATCAACAGCATTCAAGATAACACCGCCATGTCTTAAATGCATGTACGAACGCCAGCATCTCTTTCCCGTGAGTTGCGTAGTTGAGTTCTGGTCCTCGCAGTCTTTTCGACATGTATGCGACCAGTTATTCTCCATTGCTATGGTCTTGCATGAGAAGCGCTCCGATGGCTTGATGTGAGGCGTCTGTAGCCATTATGTAGTCGATCATTAGACAGCCTAATCGTAGTGATGGCCCCAAGGTCAGAGTGTTCCGCAAAGCGGTGAACGCTTCTTGTTTGATTTCTCCGTACTGCCACTCGTTTCATTTTTTAGTGAGGTAGGAGAGAGGCGCTGACTTTTGGGCATAATCCCATATGAAGCCCTCGTAGCAATTCCAGTAGCGGAGAAAAACTTGAACGTCTTGAATGTTGGTTAGCTTTGGCCAGTCAACGATTGCTGCCACTTTTCTCGGATCCATGGTGATCCGTGTGCCATTGATGACATGACTGAAAAACATGATCAAACAGCGGCCGAAATCACACTTCAAAAGTTTTCTGAAAGCTTTATCTCTTTGTAAAACTTTGAGAAGTTTTTGTAGATGTCCATCATGCTCTTCCGGGCTGCGGCTACACATAAAGATGTTTTCAAAGTACACCACAAAAAAAATCGTCGAGGTATGTGCAGAAAACATTGTTAATCGTTGTAATGAACATCCTCCGGGCATTTGTAAGTCCGAACAGCATTACTCTGAACTTGAAATGCCTGTAGCAAGTTTGGAACACCGTTTTCTTCATGCCGGCATCTGCCACGCGGAACTCGTAATAACCGTTGCGTAAGTCAATTTTGGTGAAAATTCTAACCCCTCAGAGTTGTTTAAAATTTCATCGTCTCAAAGGAAAGGATAGCGGTTCTTGATAGTAGCGGCATTCAATGCCCAGTAGTCCATGCACATATGTATCTCACCAGTTTTCCTTTTTATGAATAGTATAGGTGTGGCGTACAATGACGTGGATGGGCGGATGAACACCTGAGCGAGCATCTTGTCAAGGTGCTTCTTTCATCTCAGTCAGCTGGTGATTGCTCATCCGTTAGGCCCCTTGTGTTAGCTACTGAGCTAACCACCTCTGGCAGAGAAGCCGCAAAACCAAAAAAGCTCACAAAGGTTTTTAGGCCTTCTTCCTTTGTTGACATGTGTCATGCACCGTAAACTTAATCAGGCATACACTTCACCTTCAAGAGTACTAACGCCTTAGCATTACATCTCAAGAAGAGCTCAAGTCGTCAATACGTAAGAGAGCATCAAGCAAGGGTTAATTGATCAGCATGCAAGACAAGTCCTTTTATAGGTGTCTGTCCAGTCCTAGAACTCAAAAGCACATTCCTGGGAAGTGGCCTGAACCAGCCACATCACCAATAGACTTGCACTGTGGGCTTGACACA
>SZWC01042739.1:0-10083 GCA_023375785.1 Penium margaritaceum
TTGCAAAAAGTGATTTCTACCTTGCAATTTCTACTCTAGTTTCCAATCCTGTCTCCAACCTGCCAATCTATGACTTGAATCAGACAGCTGGTCCTGTTTAACATTGCCTGTCCTCCCCCTTTTTCCACAAAAAAAAAGAAGGGTGAAGGAGGTTTGGCTTTGAGCCACCTCGGTCCACCACGGGTTTGAAGCGAGGCACACATAGTCCAATAGTGTGTCCTCCACCCTGTTAAAAAAAAAAGAACAAAAAAAGGGAAGAGGGGAGAGGGGGTTGGAGGAGGAGGTTTGAGAGTGAGAGAGCCGAAGTAAGGTTTGAGAGTAAGTAAGGCCTTGCCACAAGGATGGCCGGCCTTGGGACCGGACTCTCCGCGGTCTTGGGGCGTGCTCCAAGCACCAGCTCCCGCCGCTCCAATGAACACACGCCCCTTGGGATCTAAGGAGCATCGTGGGACATTAGCGCCCGGCGCCCACCTCGCGAAGTCGCGCCGAGAGGCGACGGCTAGAGGGGGAGGTACCCGCCCGGTGTCGCCAAGGGGCGGAACGCCAACATCTCCAAAGCATGGACAGCAACGCGAGACTCCCGTCGCGGCCGCTCGGCAAGGCGATGGAAAAAGTCGGTCGCTCGCCGTGGAGCTCGGTTTCGGCAACGAGGCCACGCCCGCCCCGAACACTCGTGCAAACAACGAGGGGTTGAAGGCCACCAAGGGGAACATCGCCGATGGTGATAACCCCGACAGGGTTGCCGAAGGAGACGAGCAGGGAGATGAATCACCCGACGAGCCAGCGGATCGCGTGGTCATTGAAGCGGATCACGAAGCTGACGACGAACCGGATGCACATGACACAGCCAGCAAGGGCAGTGAGGCGGGCAACTCCATGCCGAAGGAACCTGAAGTAGGCGCTAACCAAGTGGAACGTGCATCCGACCGCGCGGACGACGAGGGTCGTGCTCTCGTTTCGGCGGGAGGGGAGCGAGCCCGGCCTGCGAGCCGGCCGAGTTTGGCAGCGGCGCAGCGTGCACTCGAAAACGCCGCGCGTCGCCTGAACGTCGACGAACAACTCGATCACCTCCGTGCCCGTCTCCCTGCTGAGGATTTCACGCTGGCCGTGACCGTCATGGGTGCGCTCGCATACGACGGTGACATGGTGCGCGTCACACTTCGCGAACGGTCGTTCATGGTACAGCGGATGAATGAGAAGCTGTACGAGGAAAACAGGAAGTTGATGCGCGAGGTTGCGGCCGCCGACCACCGCGCAAAGGTGGCAGAGCAGGCGCTCGAGGAACTTCGCGCCAAGGAAGCCGAAAACCAGCGTGCTGTGCTCAACGCAACAGTCGGTGCGGCGCGTCACGCAGCCGAGGTGGAGTTGGGACAGATTTTGGAGCGCCGTGAGCGTGAAAGTGCGGAAAGTGAGCGTACGAACGTTCACGTCGCACGTCAAGCTCCAGTCGTCGATCCTGCTCCTCGCCTGGAAGCGAACGTGCCTGAACCACGGACTCGTGCAGCTCCAACTCGGGCCCAGAAGGAAGGCGGGATTGGCAGCCGTGTGGTTCTTGAGCCGGCCGACCGCTATGATGGCACGTGCGACGTCAACACATTCCTGATGATTCTTCACATGCACCTCCGCCTTGCTCGGATCAAGGAAGAGGAGTGGGATGAACAAGGTATGCTTTCCTTGAAGCCAAAGCCGTTTGAGAAGCTGACGGAGCTCTGCAAGCAGAAGCAGCAACACTCGGACCCCACCTGGGAGGAGTATTGCGAACTGATGCGTGAGCTGTACTCTAAGCCTGCTGACTCGCAGAAGGCAAAGAAGGAGCTCGAAAGCCTCGTGCAGGGGAGCATGTCGATGGAGCGGTATGTGGACGCATTTGTGAAGACTGCAAAGAAGGTCCACGATTGCCACCTGACAGAGCAGGCCAAGATTGACCTCTTTCAGAGCGGTTTGGCCAGCCCCCAGCTGCGATTCTTCTGCCTACACGACAATGGCAACGAGTGGAAGTCCCTGCATGCACTGACAGCACGCGTGTGCGCGGTGTACAAGCAGAACTCCAGCCAATGGGATCGTGACGCGCGTGAAAGCGGGTCGGCGCGTGAGGTGCCGTCAGTGCCAACGGGCGGTGCACCAAAGCGGGCAGCGGAGGCGACGTCTGAGCCCTCCAAGAAGTTCCGCTGACATGGTGGAGAGAACAACTCCCGCTCTTCTATCATCTGCATACGCTGCCACCAGGCTGGGCACATTGGGCGCGACTGCCCCCAGCATGACAAGAAGCAGCAGCAGCAAGGACAACAACAGGGCCAACAGCACGGTCATGGTACGCGCCAAGGCGGAGGGCCAAACCGCTTCCACGGTGGTGGCCAGAACCGCTTCCAGGGCGGCGGTCAGCACCAGGGTGGGCAGCGTGATGGCAACGGAAATGCCCCTGCCGGCCAGGGACGCCCTCACGGGGGGCAGCGCCAAGGCCAGGCATTTGCAGCCATCCAGCGTCAGAGGGCATAGGGCGGTCAGCGTGGACACGGACGTCCCCGTGACGATGACCAGGACTTCGAGGGAGGCGCTGGGGGACGCGTCCACCGTCCCCAGCATGGTCGTGAGCAGGATTTTCACGATCCCCAGTAGCTACCGGTGGGATGCTATCTGGGGTTGCGGTGAATCATGGGAATGATGAGGACAGGATGTTCATGTTTTGTGATGATGATATCAAAAACTTTGAATTCTTATCGGCGCAGCATTTCTCAACCGTTTATGTGCCTTTCGCGAATCCTGAGTCCCTCTACCATGATCGCTCATGCCCACTCTCATATGTGACCAAAGAAAACCTTGAAAATTGCACGAGCCTGATCGTAACCACAAAAGAAAGTTGGTCAGAGGTGATAGAAGCTGCACACAAAGCTCATGAGAAGAACTCTCTCACGTCGATAACTGTGGCCGTGCCTGTAGGTCCAGAAATGAACAAGTCTGCATTCAAAGGATGGAAACTGCTGGCTTCGTTCACCAAAGGACATCGCATGTGGGAACAGTTCAAGGACATGGTTGAACTACGAAGAAGCACTCATGCTTATCGGATCTACCACCTCGAGGGCAAGCCTCCAGTGAGCCTTTTCATACAGAAGTCTAAAGCATCGATGACCATGCAATTCGATGGCAAACTGGCAGGCGCCCCTGCACGCATCTTGATGGATACTGGGGCGGATGACTCGTTTGTGAGCGGTGCGTTTGTACGCACATGGCAGTTAAAGTACACGCCTCACACTGGCACGGTGGTCGTCGGTGATGACAGAGAGGTGCCAGTCCTTGGTGACTGTGTGGCACGGATCACACTCCCCGGCTTCACCACTAGTGTCCGTCTTACCGTGCTTGATCTCATGGACCCGTTTGACGTTGTTCTTGGAGACCCGTGGCTTGTGCGCCACAAAGCACTCATGTGCTTCGACTCAAAGACATTGCAGATAAGCAGTGGAAGGAGAATGGTCACACTGTCTCCAATTCCACAAATTCAACGACCGGAAACGAAGGCTCAATCAAGCCTCTCGGCGCTCCAAGTGAAACGACGACTTCGACAAGGTTGCCGCTGTTTTCTTGCAACCCTAAAGGAAATGGACGACGAGACAGAGGGTGAAGTACCCCAAGGGGTCGCCAACATACTCTCAGAAATCTCGGATGTTTTTGAGGCACCGCCGGATGGGCTACCACCTCGACGAACGGTCGGACATACCATTCCATTGGAGCTCGGAGCTGTGCCTCCCTTTCGGTCTATGTATTGTTTGAGCCCAGCAGAACGGCAAGAAGCAGAAGCCCAAATCAAGGAGTACCTCCGGAAGGGTTGGATTGAGCCAAGCTCTTCCCCCTTCGGGGCGCCGATCCTGTTTGTGAATAAGAAAGATGGAGGCCTCAGGATGTGTGTGGACTATTGGGCATTGAACAAACTCACTGTCAAAAACCGGTACCCGCTCCGGCGCATCGAGGACCTCTTTGACCGGCTTCACGGAGCGAAAGTCTTTACGTCTCTTGATCTATCACAGGGCTACCATCAAATCCGGATCACGGAGGATGATGTCCCCAAAACAACATTCAGAACTCATCTCTGGCACTATCAGTTTTGGGTCCTCTGCTTTGGACTAACGAACGCACCTGCCACATTCCAAGCAGTGATGAACAACATCTTCCGTGAACACCTCGACAAGTCGGTCCTGGTGTATCTTGACGACATCCTCATCTTCTCTAAGAACCACGAAGAACACGAGTGACACCTCCGAATGGTGCTTGAGATCCTTCGCAAGAACCGCTTTTTCGCCAAGAGAAGTAAGTGCAAGTTTGTGCAGCCAGAATTGGAGTACCTTGGCCACGTCATTAGTGGCGAGGGAATACGGGTGGACCCTCGCAAGGTGCAGGTCGTGAAAGAATGGCCTCACCCCAAGAACGTGGGTCAACTCCGCTCTTTCCTTGGACTCTCAAATTACTTCCGGCGGTTTATGAGAGGATAATCCACGTTGGTGAGCCCTCTCACCGCCCTTACCCGGAAGGCGAGCACATGGAGCTGGTCAGCAAAATGCATTGAGGCTTTTGAGGCTGTGAAGGAGATGCTGATCTCGGCACCGGTACTTGCACTCCCGAATCCAAAGAAGCCGTGGGAGGTACGCTGTGATGCATCGGTTGCAGGGTTGGGAGCTGTGCTCATGCAAGACGGCCACCCTGTTGCCTACGAGAGCCGCAAGCTCTTANTTAGATGCAGAGACCAGGTATACCACCGGGGATCAGGAGCTGTTGGCAGTCGTGCATGCTTTCAAAGTATGGCACTGTTATCTCGAAGGTGCCGAGGGACAAATCACGGTGGTCACAGACCACAACCCCCTCACGTACTTTCAGACGCAACCGAACCTTTCAAGACGGCAAGCACGGTGGAGTGAATACCTAAGTCGCTTTACATTCACCTGGCAGTACAAACCAGGACGGGTTAATGTGGCAGACCCATTGAGTCGAAACCCAACACATTTGAGCCTCATGCTGAGCGAGAATGAGATCACAAATCGGCACTTTGCCGCTGTTGCGATGGCGACAACATTGCACACAAACCCACTCCGCCCAACCCCAAGACCACTGGTCAGTGTGAACCCTTTCAAGAATCGCATTCGGATGGGCTACACTTTGGACCCCTGGTTCACCGAGCCAAAAAACATTGAGCGCCATGGCCTTGTGGAGGCTGCCGGGTTATACTGGCATGGCGAGCAGGTAGTGGTCCCGGATGTCAATAACTTGCGACAACAGATCATGTTCGAGTTTCACAATCCNGCTGGCTCAGCACTACTGGTGGCCAGGATGGAGCAGTGACGTCAGAAAGTACTGCATGGTGTGTGATCTGTGCCTTCGCAACAAGACTTCGAACAAGGCACCTGCGGGGCTCCTCCAGCCTCTACAACTCCCTGACATCCCATGGGAGTCGGTGTCTATGGATTTCATCATGGGACTCCCAGAGACCAAGAAAGGCCACGATGCCATCTTGGTCGTTGTGGATAGGGCAACAGGAATGGCCCATTTCATGCCCACAATAACTCGCATCACAGCGGAAGAGACTGCCAGGCTTTTCTACGAAGGCGTCATCAAGTACCACGGCTTACCTATTCGCATCATCTCCGACCGTGACCCGCGCTTTGCAAGCCGGTTTTGGCTTGCATTGCAAGAACAGTTTGGAACGCGGCAAAGTATGTCCTCAGCTTTTCACCCCCAAACTGATGGGCAAACTGAGCGCATGAACCGCACACTCGAGCAGATGCTTCGCATGTACATCGACCCAACAATGGAGGACTGGGACAACTGTTTAGCACCAGCCGAGTTCGCTGTGAATAATGCGGTCAACGAATCAACTGGTTTTACCCCATTCTTCCTCAATCACGGTCGGCATCCGGTGGTACCCGCTTCAACGGTGAAGTGCGGGGGCGGCGATGATCAGGTGCCCTCCGCCCAGGCCTTTGTCGAGCGCATGGACGCCCTCTGGCGGGATGCCAAGGCCCATTTGTATGCGGCTCGACAGCGCCAGAAGGCCTATGCTGACCAGAGACGTCGTGAGCTGACTTTCTCCATCGGAGATCGTGTGCTGTTAAGCACACGGAATTTGCGGCTGAAAACACCGGGTGCACGAAAGATGTTGCCGAAATGGCTGGGACCCTTCACGATTACACAGAAGTTGGGAAGTGTGGCCTATCGGTTGGCTTTTCCACCAGCCATGCGCATCCATGATACCTTTCACGTGAGTCTCCTCGCACCCTACACAGCAGAGGGGTCTGTTCAGCCACCCCCTCTTGCTGTCCTTGCCGCGGAAGGCCAGTGTGAGGTGCACCGCATCCTCCAACACCGTGAGCGTAATTTGCACGCACGAGTGGTTAAGGAGTACCTCATCCACTGGGCCGGTTGTGGACCTGACCACAACACTTGGGAGCCAGAGTCGCGAGTGCCAACTGCGGCAATTGCGGAGTACTGGGAGGAACTGGCTGCCCGTCGGAANCGTGCCCTCGGGGGTACCACCCCGGCACGAGCCCCCTTGAGAGGATAACGGCACTGACTTTTGGGCTGATCTTTGGCTTACTCCCGACAGCTTGTCACGGGGACGCCTGGGCACCTGTCGCGGGGTCGCTTCATGTAAAGGGGGAGGAAGCGTGGCCACTGTTTCTTCTTTGAAAGCTGAACAATTTCTGAATTTTGAAATGTGCCGAATCATGATGTTATCCTCTTCATAGACTGGCGCTTTTATCACCATTGGTAGATGGCCGTGTACAAACTACCTCTTCACCATAGAGAAAACCGAATCGAGGACGATTCGTAGCTAAAGGGGGAGGAATGTAACACAACAAGCTTTTGGAAAACGGAACCTAAAATTTACAGTCAAGAAAGACTGTCGCAATCATTACCTGATTGCAACAGTCTTTTGGACACTGTTCTGCGATCGACACCCTGAGGTCACATCAAGCTTGACGCAAGCGCGTGAAGGAAATAGTGGAAATCGAATCCAAACGACCATCTCGACAGAAAATACAGTCACAAAGTTTCCACCGTTCTTTCTAACGGAATACATAAATAATTACAAATAATAAACAAATCATATCTTTATAAAGAAACATCAACGTAGCTTCGAAAGGCGTGGTGAGCCATGATGACTCGGGCGAGGAAAAGACCACTCCGACGAGGAGAACGGTCATTCAGTTTTACAACGCAAACTTTTCCGAGCTCGCCGAGGCCTTTCGACGCTAAGTTTGAGCACCTCGCTTTACAAAATATGTCTAGGACTATTTTCTAGATTGGCTTGTTAGCTGAGTAACAAGTTCTACACTAGTCGGGGGGAGTTAGAACTTGGAGGGGTCTCCCATTGTTGCTCATTCTTCATTGCTAATCAGTTACTTTCAGTTTCCAGCTGCTTTCTGGCGCGAACATTGGCGCGCACACTTCTGAGTAACAAACCCAGAGCTTCCATACTTAGTCTCTAGAGCAGCAGAGTGAGGGGGCAGCAGACTTAAGCAACGAGCGTGGAAGCCCGCACGCTGCATCAACAATGCTGCTGCCCCAACCTCTTGCCTAGTATTTCTGTCTGCCTACAGTCGAGGAGCCATGCATGCCTACGTGCCACCTGGTGATCGCTATGCTGACAGAAAATACTAAACCAAAAGAATATCTTGACTTGCCTCATTGGCAAACACTCGTATTGCAATGCTTACATGCTTGCAGAGTGGCTAGGTGTAATGCTTGGAAAATTGTTTGGTACAACCATGAATCAACGCAGCACACCTACGTCCTCTACGCATCCGATCGTCAGCTCCAATTGCTTGATTCGACAGGTGTTTATAATTTGTTTGGTGGAAGGTATCGATCTGAGCCGAAGTTGGTAGGAAGGACCCCGTTGCAAAGCAAACCCCCGCAGGCCTCTGCAAAAACTTTACATTCACGGAAGAAGACCATTAGGTCGGCGCATGTGATTGGTGATTTTTGCGTCAACGGGTCTTTACATCGACACTGTTCATATGGGGCATGAATTAGGCATCGAGTTCAGTGCTTGAAATGTCCTACTTATGCGCTGTCAAAACATTCACCTACCTTCGTCGGGAAATCTTCACGTCGGTCGGCATCACGATGTTTCGCAAATACAGCGGTTTGAAAATATTTTCCATAGCATGTATTGAAATAAACATCACGGGAAAATTCATCACATATCATCGATGATTTGAGTAGAGCATTTCATCCATGTGGAATGCGCACGTGCTAAGTCTGGATATTTTGGATGATGTTTCCCTAATACATGCGGGTAAAGAGTACCTCACAGTCTACTCTGCGGGCAATTACAGGTTTCTCTTGGAGTAAATGAAGTAGAGACAGGGCTTCTGGTGTGGATAAATGAAACGCGGGGTAACACGTCTTTAAGTTTCCATCTGCGGCGGGTTTGACGATTTTGGTCTCCAAATCCGGGGTATTTAATTATTTTCCTGTTCATCGAATTCCAGGCCCGGCCCATATCTCTCGCATCAGATCAGATGTGAGGGGCAAGTAGGTCTCACAGTTGAGAGAAAAATATTGACTGGCTTCCTGGAACAATTTCGTCACGTCGGTGGACTTGGTCAAGATGCATTCCAAATCGCGATTTCGGCTTCCATGCGAACATAATGTGTTTTGGCCGTGCCTGGGATTCGCATGGTAAATCGCGTCTTCTCATTGCTGGGTGAGGGGATGCGTCCGAGTGGCGGGAAGGGCCGGAGTACCTCGTTGCACCGGATTGCCGGTCCCTTATTCTTGGCCACGGCCGGGAAGGGGTGACGGGGAATGCAAATCCGCCGACTTTGTTACCGACATCAGCAGTTGAGGTTCCCGGAATTTTCGGACGTTCGAAAGTGGGTCAAACGGGGCCCGCACAACCGCTTCTTCATCGCCCTTGCCCATCGCTGTCCCCTATCGTTTCCTCTCCATGAAGCGGACACCAGTGCTCGTCAAACGAAAAGTCAACCGGACGGTGATGGCGTCTCCGGCAATCGACACAGTAGAGAGAGAGAGAGCTGTCTGCTACCAACATCTCGCGCGTTCGCCCACAACCATCCACGAGGCGGTGCTTGCTTTTGCACGAGCACCGGAGGTTGCCGCCACGGCTGGAAACTACCGACTAATGCTCCCCAGTACGGGAAAATTGAGTATGTCGGATGGATAGACAAGTTTGACTCACTAGGTAGACTACAGGCTCGCTGTCCAGATCTCATTCTTCATTCATCTGGACAGGTACTTGAAATCATTATGTCGCCAATTCTACGATGTAGGAACATCGACGGTCGGATATTCAGTCGAGACTGCTTGAAATCACTTATGGCCTGCCATCTCATGCATGAACAACCTGCATTCGACGTCGGACATCAACAAAAGATTTGAGTCCGACGTTCATTTCCTGCCGTTATCGAAATCGGTTGAGGCGTAAAAGATGTCTCAAAATTGTTGCCAAAAGCTCGTCTTCGTCCGAGCGTTTCAGACTGTGGATTTTGTTCAGCAATTGGACGACCGTCGGCCTTTACACAGGCGCAGGCCCGGATTTCGCTTCAAGTTGTGCATCCGTTGTCCAGTGACGTATTAGGGTGAGGCTGGGTGTCGTTGAAATCCGTCGTCAAGGACGGATTTCAACGAAATCCGAACCTTCGAGTCACCTTCCTAATGCTTCATCGTTGGAATCCGTCGTTGGCACATCGATCGCATGATTTTGTGGCCAATTTTTCTGCGACGATTTTCACAGGACCGCCTCCAGCACCTCGTCGGCCATTTTACGGATCTGGCCATGTTTTTCAATTCTCTTACTTCTGCGTCCGACCAGCCTAAACCCCTTACATATTTGGCCTACTTTGGTGGTCGACTTACAGATATGGCCAACTTTGTTGCTGTTCGAATCTACTGCAATGAAGTGACGAGGGGGTCTAACGTATTTGGCCGTCGTTTCGCTAAGGTGTTACAGATTCAGCCGTACATGGAAGTCGTGTCAGCATGCTCTGACACCCTCGAACGTCGCATCTGCGACGCCTGACGTCTGAAGCTAACACAACTGGCGTGTTCGGGGGGCGGGGGGGGGGGGGGGGG
>SZWC01042745.1:0-10079 GCA_023375785.1 Penium margaritaceum
ACTCAACCAAACCAAATACATCGGTGAGGTACTAAAGGGCTATCACATGGAAGACTGCAAACCTGTTGGCACCCCAATGACGACCGATGCAAAACTGAAGGCCTCAATGTCGCAAAGAAACGAAGCAGAATGAAGGGAAATGCAGGACATCCCCTACTAGTTTGCCGTGGGTATCATCATGTATGCCATGGTAATTTCTCGTCCGGACATCTGCTATGCTGTGGGAAAAGTGAGCAGGTTCATGACCAACCCAGGACCACAGCATTAGCAGCCAGTCAAGCGCATCTTGCGCTACCTACGGAAGACACATCACATGGGCCTCGTCCTTGGAGGCCAAGAAGGTATGCATGACCAAGCCGCAGGAGAGCGACTTGCACTATGCAGGCATTCATGGATTCGGCATGAGGAGTGCGGTAGAGGAAGGGTGAGCCCCAAGGCATTGATGGAGCATAGTGAGCGACAGATGGAGAGAGGTGCAAGGGAGAGATTTGTTGAATGGTATGCACCCTGTCCACTGGCTAGCTGGCTGGTTTCATGGAAATAAAAGGCATGCACTGCTCTATGGAGTATGTCCCCTTGGTCTGTTATGAGATAGACCAGGAATGGACTGCCCATAATGGGTATGTCCCCTCCAGATCACCATAGGAAACACAACATGGTGGCCTAGTTGGGACAGGCGCCTGAGCTCATGGGTCGTGGGCTCAAACCCCGCGATGACTGCATTTTTATTTGTGGCCCAGAATGGGAAAGGAAAATCCTAGGAAGCTTACTAGAGCCTGCCTTGAGGATGACACTTGGCGGTCTTAGGACGCGCCAAGTAGGATAGTAGGCTGAGGTTGGCTCCTATGGGGCCACTACAAGCAGAATCATTAGCAAAGCTGTGCAAGTACAAAAGCTTGTACCCTGCATGCATCCATTTAGAGTTCTTGCCTTTGAGACTCCTCACAGAGTGTCCAACCAAGGGTAGACTCTAAAGACCTTCATGCGGACTTTGTGCGGTTGCAAACTGAACAAACCTAAAGTGTGAATCCCTCGTTCGAGGGTGACATGTTATCTTGGTTGAAATACCAAGAGCAGTTGGCGGCCTCTCATGTCGGGACCCGTTTTCTAGACCATTGCTATCTGGCGCATTGACATGCTTTTGGTCACCAATAAGACTGCATATTTTGCAGAATTTTCTTTTTCTGTGGAAGAATGAATGTTGAACGACTTTTCTAATCAAGAATTGTTACCTTCCTCCACAGTACAAAGAAGAATTTGACCAACTTTGGGGAGCCCAAGTTTCTATCAAAGTTGACTTGTAGAGCGGTCATTACCGGATCCACGCATGTGATAAGGAAAGAGATAATTGTTAGTTTCCATCCACTAAGGGCACTTAACCTTCACGGTTACATCTATTGGATTCACAAATTGCCTGGGATATCTATGGGAGCCATGAACAGTATCTTTGGTTCTACCTCCATGGCTTCTTTATTGTGTATCTTAACAAAATCTTGGTTTACAACCACACTCTTGAGGAGCACAATGTACATCTGTAACTGCTATCATCAAGGTGCACGGAATTATGTGTGACAGTCATCGCATCTGTCCAATGTCACTGAAAATCACACGAGTGGAATGGGAGCGGCAGCAAAGAAGAAGCATCTACCTTATTGAAACACACTCTGACCTTAGCGCCAATCCTACAGTTACTGGATTAATTGGTGGACCACGTCACGGACACCGCCGCGTCCAATCCATTAGATGGCACCGTTCTCTTCCAGGCCAATGGCGTTGGAGAAAAACCGGCCGGTTACATTATAAAGAAAGTGCTTACTTGAGCTAAAAGAATGTGAGTGATAATAAATCATAACAGTCATGCCTGCATTCAAGATGTGGTAGTTTTGTATGGAATTCAGGTACAGGATTATCCGCACCAATCACCACACACTCAATGTGCAAAGACAAAGTCCAATCGAGTTCCTTGTGCCCAACTTCAATCACAACATTGACCCTCGAGAAAAAGATATCTTGCGGAGACTCTCAGGCAGTGTTGGAGGTTGGACATGATGCAAACCAATGTCACAAAATACTGTGAATCGCGTAACATCTTTCAGCAGCATGAGCCCTGATGGACCAAACCCCGGTTTGCTCCAATTCCTACCTATCCAGTTGAAACTTGGCCATTTCTATGAACTTAGTGATGTTTTTTTTCCATCATGCTTGAAGGGCTTGACGCAATATGTGTGGTGGGTGACCCTCTTTCCAAGGTTCATTGTGTTGACAACAGTTACAATCTGGATTCTTACCCTCAACAACGTCCTCTGAATGCATGAATTCCCTTCCTGCATCACCAGCTACCGAGATGGTTGGTTCACCAGCAGATTTCAGCAGGAAGTTATGACTTGTTATGGCAGTTGAATCAAGATTTCAACAATGTTCCATCCTTGAACTGAAGATAAGACAGAGTGAATCAATCAGATGCTTGAACAAATGTTTCAAACCTTGTGCAAGCCTCATGGCACAGATTGGACAGTCAAGCTGCCGATTTCTGAGCTGGAACAGAACTCTTCCAACTCCGCGACAACAGGCAAAATTCCATTTGAAGTGGTTCATGGTAAAGATCCCACAATTCCAGTTTGTTTGCAGAGTCTAAGAAACAGAACTGTTGTACAAAAATAGAAGCAAGACTTATACAATATCTGTTAGGAGACTCGCCACACCATTGCAAAGACTCAAAGGACAATAAAACAACCGAGTTCAACGCCATAAATACCATCCACCCCAGCTCTACAGATGTCAAGCTACAAGGCCAGGACAGCGGGGAGATGAAACATGTGTGGCTGGTTCTAGTTGACATTGAAGTGATGTAGACACCTGTATTGGACTAGCTTTTCCTACATGATGGCATGAAGCTCCACCTGGTTTTCCACATAAGCCAACTCAAGCATTGCCGCGATACAAGTGTGAAACTTCTCGGCCAGGATATCCCCCCTCCCACCACAACCCATACAAGTGGAAAGGGATACAAACTGCATCAGGGAGGGCATACTTAGACAGCGATGACAAGGCAAGACCATGAAACATCTTGCCAAATGGCAGGGCTACAACCTGGTGGTGCACAACAGCCAGCAACACTATGAGAAAGGGAGGGAGGGGGAGTTACGTCTCAGAAGTGCAGGATTCCCTCAAATTCTTTAGTGGAAAGTATTGTCTTTGCATTTGTTACCAAGTATGCGACGACTTCCAGAATTCTACACTGGTGAGCCGAGGGTATTCTGGACACTTACCCTGCCTTTGAATGTTTTTACATGTTTAACCAATTCCTAGAATAGTCAGTTGATTCATCACAAGCCATAACAATATTGTGCCACTGTTCTATTAACTTTTTTTCAGTGATGCAGTTTTGTAGCAATTCACCTTGATAACTCTTGAAACCCTCGACTTCTCAGAGAGGTTTTTTTCACATCACTCTCACATGTGTTCCTTGCCTAGGCCACCTGAGACCCCAAATAGGCCTCATTTCTATTTCCGCACTTGTATACATGCTTTAGGCAATTGTGGCACATCATCAAAGTTCACTTACTGCTCATTCCAAAATTTTTGAGTGTCACAACCTCCAAAAGTGTGTTCTTCTATACAGATTCCATCTTCTAAATACCTTTGTCCTGCTATGCATAACAGGTGATGTTACTTGCCACACGTGCACAAGCCCCTAAACTCCACAAGTAGGTAATTTCTCCTTACATTCATGGCCCACCGCACATCAAAGTCTATTTTTTTTTGCCTAGCGGCCGTGGGAATTTTGGCCAGCTGACCACACCTCCAATGTTCTGTTCGAGAAGATTATGCAGGGTCCACCTATCTTTTGAGAAGTTCAAAAAGATTATAAAAAACCATATGGATATATTGATACTCTTCAGGAAAGTTTGTAACAGAGCTAGTGAAACAAGGTTCCCCTATTTTTCTGGCACACTCAGAGCCTTGTTCTAGTTCTGGAGGCATCTAGGCCTTTTTCCGCTTTTTTGAAAGTTTGCTCACGGTCGAGCTCAACTGTGCTTGGCCGCAGATGCAAGGAGGAGAAGGAGGAGGAGCAAGCGAGCAAGCGAGGGGCTATTTTTCTTGCACCTCACGTGGAATCCCAAGCATGCATGTGAGGGTGGCTTTCACCCTCTCTGTGAGTAGCATAATGGATACGCTACCCGCCTAGGAGATTGCACCGGGATAGCCCTCACAATAGGCGCAGTCAACAGATACTATCATGGTTAATCGAGTGTGAAAGATACACTCGACGTTGAGTGTACAAGCCTGGATGGCTTGATCGGAAGCCACCGACCGAATTCACTGTTGAAGTGGGACTTCACCAACTTAGAGGGCGAAGTGGGCGATTTCTGACACTGGCCTCGCCGATGTCAGAAGTCACCATGCCCCAAGTTTTGAAGTTCGCAGGTGCAAACTCCCAAACTTGCGTGTTCACAAGGGTGCTTTCATGAACTCTGAGCAAACCCCCTAGTTACACTGGGGGGTTTGGGTTTTTTTCCTTAACTTGCCCGTGCACCTGGCGGGCCCTGCGGTAGCAGGGCCCGGCAGATCCCCTTTCTTGTACCACAGCGTATGCCGCATCCAGCAAACCCACCCAAACCCTTGACAAACCCCCTAGATAAAATGGGAGGTTTGGGTTTTTCTTTTCCTTTCCCGGGCACCTGCCGGGCCCCGCGGCAGCGGGGCCCGGCAGGATCCCTTTCTTTTTTTCACAACGGGAACCTCTCGCCAGTCATCGCAATTTTGCAGGGAGGTTTTGCCGGTCCACCGGGGAAACCCCTCCTGCGAGCTCGCGATGACCGGCAAAAAACAACTTCGCCATTGAAGCCAAACTTTGGCCCCCAAAAAATGCACTCATCCATGAGTTTTTTTCTTTTGGGGTGATTAACCATACCTCAACGGATAAGCAGGACCAGTGATTGCAACCTTGTGATGGTTGCTGCATTCTGGTGGCATGCGCAACATGAGCAGCGTGCGTCCACCACGTGGGAGCAGAGGGATCAAGGTGGACCATCTTTCTAGATAGATTAACAGCCAGGGATCTCTCGCACAAACCATTTTGTTACAATCAGGGCACCGGGTACAAGTGCGAGTAGCTTGTTGTAACAAGCAAGGAGGGCATTAGGCTGAGGCCAGGACTAGCCAGCCAAGAAGTAAAACTTCCTTGTACATTGCTCATTGTAATAAACCTGTCTTTTTCCTGCTCAGGCTTCCAGACTATGTCCAATTTATTTCACTACTGTGTCTGTGCTCTCTACATACCAAGGGCTAATGTTCTGAGAGAACACACTCTAACATCTGGTATCATAGTGAAAGCCACACATTGGGCTGAATCACTGCCAGATCGTCTGGGGAAAAAATCTTTGCTTCCAGAGCGTCTGCAAGGCCTACCTTGTGTGCGTGGAAGACTACGCTTGACTACTACACACTTTGAAGACGTCAGATTTTTATCCCGTAACTTCTAATAGTTGTGGAAGGTTTTTTTTTTTGGTGCATGAATGCTGCCAATTCTTTTTACAAACCTCCACGTCGAAAAAATGCTAGTTGAGCCATGGAGCAATCCCTACAACAAACTGTAGAGCAGCTGGATGCTCTCAAGCTTGAGAATGAACGGCTCCATTGGCAAATGACCAACCTGTGGAAAGGAGGCATTTATGGACAGGTTTGAGTGGCCTAGTAAAGAAGTTCCCCAAGACCAAAGCCAACGACTCCGGAACCATTCAATCCTTGTGTCACGAGAGCAAGTGTATATAACTGGCTGCTTGCCTTGAATAGATATTTTGGGGCTCTTGGTCATCCTCTAGAGGAAGATTCTGTGCGTGTGTCATTCACAGTGACACTTCTACATGGAGGAGAATTGGAGTTGTGGAGGCAGCTCAATCTGCTAGCTCCTCGAAGTGGAGGTGGGAATGCAGCTGTGCAAACTGCCATGTCATCGCATCTATGCACAGGGCAAGGTGAAGCATGCGTGTCCACGACATGGGAAACATTTGAGCAATCTCTCTGAGGTTGTTTTGATTGCACGAATGAACCCATGGTTGCACGTAACAAGCTGAAACAACCTCACTGGATTGGCTCATTTTATGAGTGTATGCGTCATTTCTTAGGACTGTAGTCGGAGCTTCCCAAGGGTTTCGAGGAGCAACTCCAACAATGTGTGCTGCTTATCACATGGTCCACAATGAGCTGGGAGAGCTAAAGAAGTACTTGGAGGAGTCGCAAAGCAGGGGTTTATCATATCATCGGTTTTACATTACGCTGCACTAGTCCTTTTTGTACAAACCAATACAAGGGGGTTGCAGATGTGCATGGACTAGCCTGCACTGAACAAAGTACCTATCAAGAATAAATAACCACTGCTAAGGGTCTAGGATTACAGTTCTTTAGAAATATTGACTTGCGCTTGGGGTATCATCAGATCCGAATTGCGTAGCAGGATGTTGAGAAGGTGGTGTTTGAGACATTGTATGTTTGTTTTCACTACCTCGTGATGCCGTTTGGGTTTACCAATTCTCTTGCAAACATTGTGAGCCTCATGAACAGGACCTTCTACTATCATCTAGACCAGTTTGTGGTGGTGTTCCACGACAACATCCACATCTAATCCCAAACTTTGAAAGAAAATCAGCAACATATTTGGAATGTGCTAGACATTCTTCAGAGAAGGAAGTTTTTTGCGATGCTCTCCAAGTGTGATTTCAAGAAAACTAAGGTGGAGTTCTTTAGACACATTGTGAGTGGCAAGGGCTTCCGCGTAGTTCCAAAGAAGGTAGGAGCAGTGAGATAGTGGCCAACACTAGGGTGCGTAGATGACATTGAGGTTTTCTTGGGATTTTTCAACCACTACAAGAAAGTCCTCTGGGGGTATGTTAGAAGGGTGTGTCGCTGAATCAGCTACTAGGAAAGGATCGCTAGTTGGAATGGGATGAGAAGGAGCAGAAGAGCTTTGAGGAGCTCAAGGTTGGAATGTGTGACACTCAAGTTCTGGTGCATCCAGATTCATCAAAGGAGTACGTCATGGTAACAGGCGCAAGCAACTACGCTATTGGGACAGTGTTGACGGAGGATCATGCGAAGGGGCCACAACTAATTGCATACTTATCTTGCAAGATGTTATTTGTGGAGCTGAATTACACAGTCCATGCAAATAAAATACTGGCTATAATCCATGCCTTCAAGCATTGGCAGTATTACCTTCATTTGTGAAACTGCGTGGTCTTCACTGATAACCATGTCCTGAAGCACCTTATGACGCGGCCAAAGCTAGGCCACCGGCAGACTCACTAAATGGAGTTATTAGAGGGAACTTCGTAAAACAAGATCCAGTACGCGCATAGGAACGTGAATCAAGCAGATTTACTGTCAAGGAGGCCAGACCTATCCTCAATGCCATTCTAATTCAGGAAGTTAGCTAGGTCAAGCATGGCTATGGCATTCACGGGGAGTTCACGGGTGGTATGCTAAAATACGCCACGTGGGATGGAGTACATTGGTAAAGGAGACATGGGCGGATGATTCATGCCAAACTAGGGGCCGTTGAAGGATTTTCTCTTGGAGGAGGTGCATGAGACCTACTACTCGGATCACTTCCGCTTCGACAAGACGCTCAAAACCTTGGCATGACAATATTGGTGGTCTTCAATGGCGACTGACTGCAATGGGTTTTTTAGCAGTTGTAATGTATGCCATCGAATCAAGGTGCGGAGGACCAAGCCACCAGGGAAGCTACAACCATTGCATGTTTCATACAGCCACGGACAAACATCTCACTCAACAACATCAGAGGGTTGACTGTGCTGCAACAGGGAAACAACACCGACAACAGCAACAGCTCTCAACGTGACATACTAGGGGTCCTGAGACTGCAATGTTTGATGAGGGGTACGAAGATGACCAACTGATGATACTGCTTTGGTGAAACCAGGGGGATGTAGATGTCACAAAGATATGGAGGTGTTACTGGCTAGGGAGGACAGTCAAAACATAAATTGTAATAAAATGGTTTGGAAGTTGCATTTGAAGATCATACCAGTGATGCTTGAAGGAAAAACTTTCAAGGAGAAATGTAGATTTGTTGACATTGTGAAACTCTCTAACCAAAAATAGGGGAATTATAAGATTTAACAGTTGTGGAGACTTGCCACTGAGCCAAAAAAAATCATTCTTGAGCAACGTTCCCATAGTGGTAAGACCTGCTAGTGGACCGGAGTAGAGTCACAGTCTACGTCTGAAGTAATGGCAAAAGACTTACTTTCCTCAAATTCAGCGATCCATACGTAGCGGTTGTTGTTGGAGGGAGCAAAGGAGGAAGCAATAGAGGAAGTTACAGAAACCACAATGAGATGACACAAGACATCCATCTACCCTGACGTGGCCAAGATATGCCTACGATGAGGGGCTTACACGTAGCTAGTCCATGTGGAACCTTACAAAGAGGTCGAAGCATGGCAGCTGCCGCAGTAGGCTCGGTGCCCTCACACATCTTCAAACTGGAAAATTTTACGGACACACTCAATTTGGAACCACTAATAAAAGATTCTGAAGTATTATGCTGAAGAGATTCCCTGAGAGCTACTTTGTATTGAGGCATCGACCACCAAATCAACCTGAACCTGGAAAGCAGATGGCAGTCAAAGGGGCATATTGGATGAGCAACGATCAACACAACGAACGACACTGTCATAAAAAACTGCTATCCTCTTTTATGAGAAAAAGAGCTTTTCAGCCAGCTTTGATGGGCACGGAGTTTTCTCCAAATTTTACTTGTGGAGAGGTTATCACTGGATTTGCAATTCTGAAAAGGACATCAAGAAGACGGTTTTTGCACAGGTTGTGTGCACTTTGACTTTGAAATTTTGGTGATGTCGTTTGGAATTAAGAATGCCCCAGTGATTTTGTGCCAGAAATAAACAACATGTTCTGGCTGTACCTCGATGACTTCATCATCATCTCCCTCAACGCTGTTTTGGTTTATAACCGCATGCAAGAGGATCGTAATGGGTATCTCTGAAACATTTTACAAAGAGAAGCTTTTCTAGAAAATACTCGGATTGTGAATTCAAGTGCCCTACTTGCGAATGTTATGGTAGGTTCAACTCCCTTCCAGAAAGGTCAATAGAATTAATGCAAATTGTATCCATATTTTGATACCATTTGTTCTACTTCTCCTTGGCTCTAGATTTCTATTGAGACGAGCCTGGATATTCTCAAATCTCCTTGACATTTCTGCAGAGTTTCTCAAAGCAGCCACTCACAACATGGCTTTGCATGTGACGCTTGCCTTGAGCACCAAAGGCCTCAAGTGTTGTTTCAATCTTGCTTCAACACTTGTATATGTGTACTCAAAAATCTCAACATGTGTGATTGAAATCCATTTACTCATGAAAACAAAAAGAGAAAAAAAATCATTGTAATCTCTCCAAGTTCTATCTTGGTATGCAGCTTCTAGATTTTCACCATGTAGAATTCACTCAACATTTCATCAGACCAGTTCAGATTTTGTTAACTGTTCACAAAGAACGTGTACATACTTACTCATTTCGGTTTTTTAGGATAGAAGCCAAAGTCTTTATCAATTTTGCTTGGTAAAGATGGAACATGCTGTTTAGGTCTAAAGATTGATTTGGGCTTAGATACCATACAAACTTGAAGTGTGACTTAGGTATGCCCAGCAGCAAAAACAAAGCAGTTATATGTACTGGACATACATGGCTCAAATGCCACATATTCCGAGTACAATCATGCTTGATTGCGGCATGCGTTGCCAACCGAGCAAAAGAAAGGACATGGATTCATTGCTCCCTGGCACGATCGTGATCAAGTGATGATCCCTTTTTCTTTTCTTTATTTGACATGTAAACCCCCTAGTACGGTTTAGGCTTTTGTATATTCTGAACAAGCTCCACCTGTTGTTAACAAGGATGGAAGAAATGCAAGTGACCTCTTAACTCTGTCCACACAAACACACACACACACACACACACACACACACACACACACACACACACACACACACACACACACACACACACACACACACACACACACACACACACACA
>SZWC01042752.1:0-10073 GCA_023375785.1 Penium margaritaceum
GAGGTCCACATCCCTACTGTTGGGCCATGTGTCCAACAGGAGCCAGTCTCCCTCATGGCGTATGAATTGAACCGCCGCCGCTGCATTATGTATCTGATGACGCATACACAAGCCTCATGTATCCCCAATGCTGAATGAGATCACGCAAACTATGATTGCCTCTGTGTGCCTCGGTGCGTGGTTCCCTCCCGATCGCCACAGACCACCACCACAGCCGCACTGTTCACAGCTTGGAGACGCAGAGTTACTCCTAGTGTTTTGTTTCCCGCTCTGACGTGAACATTTGCGGCCGTCAATGTGTGGCATCATGATGAAGGCCGTCTGTGTCGCAGAAACTCTCTGATTGACAACCGTATGGATTCACGGGAAGAAGAAGAAAAAAAAAACATATTTGTGACTCGGCAGCTTCCAAATTCTTATGAAAGATCATCCTTCGTGACAAGAAACATAAGAGGGTGCTGACGGTTCGTTTCCCAAACATGATCCAGTTGATGTTTGGGTTCGCTTCGAATACTCCTGTTGGCTTTCTGTACCACGGACAAGTGTACGCATCCCTTACCGTCGATTGTGCTGATCGAACAGCACTTGAGACGAACCAACATCCGTCCCAGCAGTCATCGGAAGCGTTCCGAGTCACAGCAGACGTTATTTGCTTCATGTGCTAGCCTCACAACAGCTGCAGTGACTTCTGGGGATCATAAAATCTGCTTCATTCGTTTGTGCAAAGCAACGCTTCACCACGGTACCACATGGAATATATGGGTGCCGTTCTTTGGCTAAATGTGAAACACAGCATAACATTTGTGACACCGTGTGCTCCGCAAGGCGGGAGCAAAACTGGCACCGTGCGCAAATGAAAATGAACAGGACATCAAGAGTTGAACCCATCCCACATTTTTCTTTTTGGGCCCTTGTACCAAAGCCAACCACCTGCAAACGGTTTTTTCAGAAGAAACATTGGACAACCTATTTGCAAATAGGTTTTGCATTTTTGTCGTGTTTCTTCCACATTGAGTCCAAAACTGATGAAATCCACAATGTTCTGCATGAATCACTTGTTACAGCGCATAAGGGTAGTTCGATGACCACTCTCCAAATAATCATTTAAATGAATGCACACACTTCTTATGGAGTGCTCTTTTTTTTGCTTTCTTCAATTGAATGTACAAAAACTCAGGGCCTCCGGTGTGGGTTTCATCAAGATTATCGCACCCGCCAGTAGTGTACGGCTACGTCTACGCGCCGCATTTCATGCCACACAATTCCGACGGGCCATTTGCGAGAACGGAATTGTTGCGCAGGGGCGGTACGCATTCACTGGGTGCGTGGCTGCGCTCACAGCTGCTGGCACGCTCTCGGGGCCTCCGGTGTGGGTTTCATCAAGATTATTGCACCCGGCAGTAGTGTACGGCTACGTCTACGCGCCGCGTTTTACGCCACGCAATTTTGACGTGCCATTTGCGAGAACGGAACTGTTGCGCCAGGGCGGTACGCGTTCACTAGGTGCGTGGCTGCGCTCACAGCTGCCGGCGCGCTCTCGGGGCCTCCGGTGTGAGTTTCATCAAGATTATCATACCCGGCAGTAGTGTACGGCTACGTCTACGTGCCGTGTTTTACGCCACACAATTTTGACGGGCCATTTCCGAGAATGGAATTTTTGCGCCGGGGCGGTACGCGTTCACTGGGTGCGTGGCTGCGCTCGCAGCTGCCGGCGCGCTCTCGGGGCCTCCGGTGTGGGTTTCATCAAGATTATTGCACCCGGCAGTAGTGTACAGCTACGTCTATACGCCACGTTTTACGACATGCAATTCTCACGGGCCATTTGCAAGAACGGAATTGTTGCGCCGGGGCGGTATGCGTTCACTGGGTGCGTGGCTGCGCTCACAGCAGCCGGCGCGCTCTCGGGGCCTCCGGTGTGGGTTTCATTGAGAATATCGCACCCGGCAGTAGTATACAGCTACGTCTATGCACCGTGTTTTCAACACGCAATTCTGATGGGCCATTTGCGAGAATGGAATTGTTGCACCGGGGCGGTACACGTTCACTGGGTGCGTGGCGTTTTACGCCACGCAATTCTGACGGGCCATTTGCGAGAACGTAACTGTTGTGCCGGGGCGGTACGCTTTCACTGGGCGCGTAGCTGCGCTCACAATTGCCGGCGCGCTCTCGGGGCCTCTGGTGTGGGTTTCATTGAGATTATCACACCCTGCAGTAGTGTACGGCTACATCTACGTGGCGCGTTTTATGCCACGCAGTTCTGAAGGGCCATTTGCGAGAACGGAATTGTTGCGCCGGGGCGGTACGCGTTCACTGGGTGCGTGGCTGCGCTCACAGCTGCCGGCGCGCTCTCGGGGCCTCCGGTGTGGGTTTCATCAAGATTATTGCACCCGGTAGTAGTGTACGGCTACGTCTACGAGCCGCGTTTTACGACACACAATTCTGACGGGCCATTTGCGAGAACGGAATTGTTGCGCCGGGACAGTACGCGTTCACTGGGTGCGTGGCTGTGCTCACAACTGCCGGCGCACTCTCGGGGACTCCGGTGTGGGTTTCATCAAGATTATCGCACCCGGCAGCAGTGTAGGGCTACGTCCATGCACCGCGTTTTACGCCACGCAATTCTGACGGGCCATTTGCGAGAACGGAATTGTTGCGCCGGGGCGGTATGCGTTCAGGGTTTCATCCAGATTATCACATCGTCCACGCAATTGGGATCATACATCGGCCTTCTTAGTAACTAACAAAAGCCTCCTCCTTCTTTCTTCGTTGTGGGGTACGTTAAAAAAAATATGGTGCTTTTGTTTCCCAGTTTCAGAGGAGGGATGCTACGTCACTGTTTTTTGTGGCCATTGTCACGAAAAGCATCATGTCACTTCCGTTCACAATGTCATGTTTGGTACGGAAGTGTTCTGTGTACATCTCTGATTACGGAAAACTAGTCACACATATGAACACGACAACCATGACATGACTTTTGTTCATAGCTATGTCTACATTCTAGAACATAACAAACTCGGTTCGTGTCCTCACTAGCAGAATTGCGGAATGTACTTGCGTGTCCGAGAATACAATGGATCTACTCTCTTTTCTGTATCCTCCTTTGCATTGGCCAACACTAGTCATCAACTTTCCTGTTTGACCATATTCTTCCGAGATCCATGACGCCGGAACGTAGGCACACGATGCTCCTTCGTTTTCATTCTCCAAAAGAATTGCAAAACATACCGTACGACGTGCGATGACCGTCATTCAGCCGGCAGGCCTGCAGGACGGCCGGCTCTGCAGGCCTGGTATGTCCAGACCTGCCCACTATACTATACATTTTCAGGGAAAATGCGCGGAGCGCATTTGCCCTGAAAAAGAGGTCTATTAATATGAATAGTACAACACTCTCGAGCTAGGGACTTGCTACATGGTGCTATATGGTGTTCCTCGCCGAGGAAAACTCAATTCTAACAGAGTTTTGAAAAGGTCTTCCAATAATGTCTCACTCCTGGTGGGGCAAACACGAATGTCATCTTTTCAGTGGTGCACACAAAAATGTTAATTTTTGTCTGGGGCACGGAAAAATATCAAATTTACTGAGGGGCACAAGAAAATGTCAACTTTTTGGAGGGGCAAACAGAAATGTCAAAAAGACAACCCTATCAGTTTCTGACGGGGTACATACAAACATCAAGTTCTTCATGGTTGCACCACATCAGCATGTTGTCTATCGAATAACTTTTTTCTAATGTTGGTTCGTTTTCTTACTTCATCTCATTGTAGAAGTAGACGTTTATGTCATTTTTGCACATAAACGCGATGACTAAACGGCAGATGGCTTTGGAGTTTCGAATTCCAACGGGACCCCAAATAAAGGGTGGGTGTGACTCTAACGTACATTCACCTCCGTGAAAGTCACACCCATGTGGCGTGTTCCTCCTCAACTCCTTCACATGTTAAGGCCTTGATGTGGGGCCTGCTCATTTGGTCTGTTGCACACAATTTCTGATTGACATCCGGAAAGATGAACTGTTGATCAGAGAACGATTCTATATGCCTTGAAACGCAAGTTATCTGAGCACCAGTAGCAAAATGGTGTTGCGTACGCTTCAAAATCAATGAGTCTGAGGTTCAATCGTCGATGCAAGCTTTTGCATGTGTTGTTGTGAAGCGCAACGGTAACACGGTACACAATCTTTCGCTCACGTACGTTCCTGTGCGTGAGAGTGACACCGATATTACGCACAAAGTGCATCTTTGGTGTCCTTTCTTTGTTGTAAAACGCCAACTGGTTGTGAATTTCATGCACGCAAACGTACGTGAGAGTCACACCCACCATTTCTTTGGGGTCCTGCTCGAATTGAAAAATCCAAAGCCAGGTGCCGTGAGTCATCACGTTTATGTGCAGAATGCTGTAAATGTCTACTTATACAGTGGGAGAAAGTAAGATAACGGAAAAATATTGGAAAAATATCAATCGATAGATAGTATGCTAATGAGGCCCAACCACGAAGAACTTGATATTTCTGTGTGCCCCCTCTGGAAGTGACAGAGTTGTTTTACATTTTTGTGTGCCCCTAAAAAATGTGACATTTTTGCATGCCCCTCAAAAAAGTTTACATTTTTGCATGCCCTTCACAAACTTTTATATTTTTGTGTGGCCCACAGAAAACTTGACATTTTTGTGTGCCCCGCGAGGATTTAGAACTTTTTACAAGCGATCTTCAAAACCTTTTTGAACTGTGTTTTCCTCTTCCCTGTCTCGGAAGTCAAACCTCATACGTGAGGAGATCGATAGGGAACTTGTTTGGCAAGATGATGTGGGAGGGGTCAATGCTGACGTGTGCTTTGACATCACGTTTGGCACCCAAAATCTATAAGCCAGCCAAAACCGATCGCAAGTCACGCTGACTTCCAATGCCAAACACAGAATCCTTACAAAAATTACTTTTGGAAGTGACTTTTTTGACTTAAGTAGAAAGGCTACCCTCAGATTCTTTTGGTAGAAGTCACTTCCAACTTTTATTCATTCTCACATTTGTTTTCGTTTAGTCTAACAGTGGCATCCATCCATTCCATGTCGAAAGAAATTGACTACTTGAATTCATTTGTTCAAATGGAGAACAGACGCTTCAACCACCGCTTGAAAGATCGTCCTCGCCACCCCCTTCACCCGTGGTACTAGATCGCTCGCTTCAATTGGCACCACCACACTCGCCACAAGTTGCAAATACTTGTCACCACAAACCCCCAGTACCGTTGCTCATCCACCATGGAAGGGCCTACTGACTCCTTTCACCTCTACGATGAGTCTCTGTTCATTAACAGGCCTATGCCTACGAACAGACTACCGCACCTGTCCTCTACTCCAAAAGGAATTTTTTGACCACTATCAGACATGGAAGGAGAGCCGCCGTGGCGCACGATGGATGGTCCATGAAGCAATATCAATCACACAGAAGGAACATCGTCTCCTTTGTAGAGACGAAATCTTCGAGGATCCGAGGGACAACGATACCGGCTTCAATGCAAGGCTGTGAAATGGTTGTGTGCATCCATCCGCTGACGGGGATCATCTTGGCTCACGTATAATGCGTCCCCGCACCCCCTCACTCCACGAAGCTTCTCTCTTACCGACCAAATGGAGGATCTTGTGTCAGCCATAATCGCAAAGCCTGTGCCTACTTCTACACGATCAGAGCGACTTGACTCCATCGTTGGCGGATCCACCCAACGGAGAGGCTCGGAAAAAGGTTGGTGGTCCCAGGAGCGTGATGTGCTTCTCATGCAAGAGGATATGGCATACGGTGATGTCAACCGCAAAATGTGTGCTTGGCAAGCTAAAATGCATGACGAGCTTGCTGAACGGCTGACCACGACATGGTCTCTAACCAAACCATCAACTCTTTGGCATATTGAGAGCCGTGTCCAGATTAATCGGTTGCGTGTGGCGCCATTCTGGAGACCTTCTTGGAAGGAGTGGTGTGCAACTCAACCGAAGTACATGGAAGGTTAAGGTGGACCCTAATAAGTGGCAAGGACAACTACAGGGCCTAGCCATCCCATGGTACGACAATGCCATGACGTTCTTCTTAGAGAAGATAGCTAGCAACAACATCATCAACACCACAGCTGACGTAATGCACCCTTCTCCACTAGAAGCAACAACTGAATGAGGACCAACGCGGATGCAGCTGGACAACTGTGATAGTAGAGAACGGTGTGTTCATTGCCATGCACGCATGGATCATCAAATCGAGTGCAAGGAGAAGGTGTTGAAGGGAGCCACCAAAAAATGACGATAAAAAAACCCCATGGGGTAAGGTAGTTTAGACCGTCGACAGAGACTGAGGAGTTCACTTGGACACAAACCTAGCACTACATGACCACCTCAACACTAACGAGTTGGATGAGCTCTATGGAGCATTATGTTAGCGTGTGTCATCTCGTGTGCTAGGGCATGAACCAACTGTCGGGAAGGGTGAGGATGTGGGCAACAACATGACACGTACTACTATGCAACGGGGGTCAAATGAGGGGCATGGGAGTGAAGATGTTGAATATAACCGCACGCTGTCTCCTGAAGAGGTGGCAGTAGGTGAACTTGTGGGAAAACAATATGCAATGGCAAAAGCCAAGGCTCTTGTGGCTGAGAATCAAGACCTAGACAATGAGGCATTGTACTAATGTTGTGATCTTTCTCCATCATAAACTATGAACTGTCCTATGAGACCCTTTTCGAACATGTTGACACATTGAGAAAATGATGTGCATGATAATGTGGTCGGAAAACAAGTTAGACTGCCCAATGTGGGAAAACATGAACATCAAAATGTTAGTACAGGGACACATTTCATGAATCTGAGTCCGAGGTGATATTACACATAAAGTCCACATACATATCTTCTGCCATTGGATTCCTCCATGTCCAAGTCCTTGCCATGCCATGACCACTTCCCCTCTCATTTGTTGTTGAGGCATCCATGATGGCGTCCACATGTGTAACCCGTCCTTTAACCCATGCCATCATCTTGTGCATGACAATTGTAGAAATTATAAGAGGGCATTGGAATGATGCCAAAAAATGAGGCACTCCTAACAAAATTTAGAACCGTGCCTTCAACACCCCAAAAGCATGTCCAATGCAGAAACAATTTGCCGAATGACGATGATTAAAGAACTCTTCCTTTCTTTGAGGTAGATATTTTCTCTCTTCAAAATCGTGGAGATTGTAATCAACGCCCCTATACAGTGTCATTAGGCCATGTGTGTTGGGAAAGGTCACATCTGCCAACATGTACTTGTTAGGTGGGAGAAACAATCCTTTTCGAACAATATTACTAAGCATTCTAACATCATGGACACAACCTTCCCAACCAATAACACCATATGTGAAGATGAGGTTGTGGTCGCAAGTCGCTAGTATGTTGTGTGTGTTGTGATAGGTGTGGATTAATGTATGCGGCACATCAAGTGCGGTTGACTATAAGTGGCACGTGTGTGCCATCAATTCCACCAAAGCAATCCTCAAATCAGGAGAGTAGGTCATGAAACCAGACCCATGATCTAAGATAGGTCAAAGCAGCATGTGTTAGCCGGAAACAAATCCGTGGATGCCCCTACGAACATGGAATGACGTTGTGTACATCACGACAGACCGTAGGCGCCGCCCTTTGAGATTGCTCCATGATTTGCCACACAGTCATACCAACAGGTACATAAGGTACATAAGCAAATTCTCCTCCATGGTCAAGTTAGTAGCACGTGACGTTGTTTGACGATGGAAGAATGACACTTTGGTCTTCCATGATTTGATGGAAAGGCGTGTCATGTTCAAAAGTCTTCATGGATGGCCGGAATTTAGCTTGCATAACCACAACCACCAGACATGGCACCATCCATCATTGGACGTCAATGTAGGTGTCGGAGTATAGAGTGAACAGTGTCGATGAGGAGCTCTTGGAGCAAATACATAGGTTGGGCTAAAAGTTCAACTGACATTTTTACGAGGGTTTACCTAGCTGCAGCACAATAGGGTCCTCAATCCATGGCAAAGTGCTGACTTCATGTGACAATTGCCGTTGCCAACACAATGCATTTTGCTCCCTTATGGGACACGCAACTCACCGCGCATCAATGCATTGCCAACTTGCCCGTTGCATTTCCAACAAGCGACTCGATAGCCGTTGGTGACCTGTTGAAGCATGGGTCCCAAGTTTGACATGGCCATCACGGGAACAGTCGTGTTGTTTCAGACGTCACGACCAATTTATGAGCAAAAGCGTACCATGGCCTCGAAGAAAATGCTCATTGAACCTAGAAGTTTGATTTGAAATTCAATTTTCATTCGTGTTTTGAGACCCTACAAAATAACTTATGACTCTTCACTAGCAAGGTGCAAAACACTATACTACCAACTCCCAACCAAAGTTAAGGTTTGATGGTCCAACGTTCGTGTGAGCAAAGAGTTGATGACACGAACTTACTCATGCCGAACAAGCAAAGTGAGAGATGATTTACGTAATGTGTACATGGATTTAAAATATTAAATATGAAAGGTGAAAGAATCCTAATGGCTGATGCATCGTATGAAACAAAGGAGAAAAACAAAAATTATAGAAATGGCTATGGGATTAGAGAGATAGGAAAAAAAGCACATTGGTTTACAAATAATTGGTTTCTAGAAAATATTGTGCGAGGTGCCTAGTTCAACCCCTTCTTTGATAAGGAGTCCTCTTTGCCTTTAATTTTCTATCCACATTGATATGATAGATACACATTTAGCAAAGATGCCTATAGTTGAGGCGTCATTCTAACAAATCTCTGTCCATCACATGGTGTATACATTTCTAGTGAATACCTATTCAATGTGAAAATTGTATTGACATAACTCATATGCAAATAGTTGCGATGAATACAGTCACTGCTTATGAAATTACAGAGTGGCTATGTGAAGTTCTTGAAGTTTTGTTTCTCTTCAACGTAAAATCAACCAACAACACCTACGTCCCTGGTGCTTTCGATCTTAAGCATCATCAGCGTGATGTAGCAGCTATTTTTTTACTCGGTTTGCTGGTAAACATTTCTCTCATGCAAAGCTAGTGAGAAGGCCCTTGTTGCGAGGCAAATCACGTATTGCTTTTCAAAAACCATAGTATTTGCCTATCGTGGCCGCCAGATTAACATATGTACTAGGTGACAACTACAATAACATGTCTTGACATTGATGCTGTTTGACCATGGCATAAAGTAGACATCAGATCGCGTGGTCAAAAGTTTTCTTTTATGCGCTTTCAAAACGTGATCCTAACTTTGTCATGATTTTCTCCATGTCAGTCGGCATTGCAACATCTCATAAACAAAGTCAATAACTGATAGCTGATATCAATGCCATGTTTTGAAGCGAATGAATTCACCGCCAATACTCTAGATCATGGGAACTTGGCTCCAATGCACGATATTTAAATGGTTACAATTTAATTTTGATCTTTTTTTTTCTGTATCTTGAGATTGCTTTATGAATATCTTGGGGCGTATAGGGAACACTTATATTGATTAAAAAAAACTAGGATAAGTATGATCTTAAAGTATAATGCAAGAGCAATAGTCTATTCTGATTTTTAATGCTCATAAATTGAAATGAAATGTATCAGGATGTTCTAGTTGTATCTTGTTGAGATTTTTTTAGGTTTATTTCTTTTTCAAAAAAACAAGAGTGAAATTTTTTCATTGAGTATTTTTTCCATTTTCTATTCTAATTCGTTTCATTCCTCTAGAATGTACTTATAATACACATGTGCTGCTCTCCTAAAGAGTTACCATACATACACATAACTCTTGATTAAGCTAGGATTTCATTATTTTGTTCAAAATTAAAGCATTCTCTAAACACATGTGCTGCTCTCCTAAAGAGTTACCATACATACACATAAACTTTCTTTGCTCCAAATGTACAGATGCACAACACACTCGGCATGTCCCTTCCCCTCTCTGTCCCCAACCCCCGACCCACCTGTTTTATTCTCTCTCTTGTGAGTCGTCTTTCGCTGCACACGTTCCTCTCACATTTCTGCCGTGCATGCCCCCCC
>SZWC01042757.1:0-10070 GCA_023375785.1 Penium margaritaceum
TATGTGTATGTGTATGTGTATGTGTATGTGTATGTGTATGTGTATGTGTATGTGTATGTGTATGTGTATGTGTATGTGTATGTGTATGTGTATGTGTATGAGTATGTGTATGTGTATGTGTATGTGTGTAATCGCATTCATGAAGAGAGAGAATGGTATGTGTATGTGTATGTGTTTGTGTATGTGTATGTGTATATGTATGTGGATGTGTATGTGTATGTGTATGTGTATATGTTTGTGTATGTGTATGTGTGTGTATGTGTGTGTATGTGTGTGTATGTGTGTGTATGTGTGTGTATGTGTGTACATGTATGTGTGGTTGTGTGTGTGTGTGTGTGTGTGTGTGTGTGTGTGTGTGTGTGTGTGTGTGTGTGTGTGTGTGTGTGTGTGTCTGTGTGTGTGTGTGTGTGTGTGTGTCTGTGTGTGTGTGTGTGTGTGTGTGTCTGTGTGTGTGTGTGTGTGTGTGTGTCTGTGTGTGTGTGTGTGTGTGTGTGTCTGTGTGTGTGTGTGTGTGTGTGTGTCTGTGTGTGTGTGTGTGTGTGTGTGTCTGTGTGTGTGTGTGTGTGTGTGTGTCTGTGTGTGTGTGTGTGTGTGTGTGTCTGTGTGTGTGTGTGTGTGTGTGTGTCTGTGTGTGTGTGTGTGTGTGTGTGTCTGTGTGTGTGTGTGTGTGTGTGTGTCTGTGTGTGTGTGTGTGTGTGTGTGTCTGTGTGTGTGTGTGTGTGTGTGTGTCTGTGTGTGTGTGTGTGTGTGTGTGTCTGTGTGTGTGTGTGTGTGTGTGTGTCTGTGTGTGTGTGTGTGTGTGTGTGTCTGTGTGTGTGTGTGTGTGTGTGTGTCTGTGTGTGTGTGTGTGTGTGTGTGTCTGTGTGTGTGTGTGTGTGTGTGTGTCTGTGTGTGTGTGTGTGTGTGTGTGTCTGTGTGTGTGTGTGTGTGTGTGTGTCTGTGTGTGTGTGTGTGTGTGTGTGTCTGTGTGTGTGTGTGTGTGTGTGTGTCTGTGTGTGTGTGTGTGTGTGTGTGTCTGTGTGTGTGTGTGTGTGTGTGTGTCTGTGTGTGTGTGTGTGTGTGTGTGTCTGTGTGTGTGTGTGTGTGTGTGTGTCTGTGTGTGTGTGTGTGTGTGTGTGTCTGTGTGTGTGTGTGTGTGTGTGTGTCTGTGTGTGTGTGTGTGTGTGTGTGTCTGTGTGTGTGTGTGTGTGTGTGTGTCTGTGTGTGTGTGTGTGTGTGTGTGTCTGTGTGTGTGTGTGTGTGTGTGTGTCTGTGTGTGTGTGTGTGTGTGTGTGTCTGTGTGTGTGTGTGTGTGTGTGTGTCTGTGTGTGTGTGTGTGTGTGTGTGTCTGTGTGTGTGTGTGTGTGTGTGTGTCTGTGTGTGTGTGTGTGTGTGTGTGTCTGTGTGTGTGTGTGTGTGTGTGTGTCTGTGTGTGTGTGTGTGTGTGTGTGTCTGTGTGTGTGTGTGTGTGTGTGTGTCTGTGTGTGTGTGTGTGTGTGTGTGTCTGTGTGTGTGTGTGTGTGTGTGTGTCTGTGTGTGTGTGTGTGTGTGTGTGTCTGTGTGTGTGTGTGTGTGTGTGTGTCTGTGTGTGTGTGTGTGTGTGTGTGTCTGTGTGTGTGTGTGTGTGTGTGTGTCTGTGTGTGTGTGTGTGTGTGTGTGTCTGTGTGTGTGTGTGTGTGTGTGTGTCTGTGTGTGTGTGTGTGTGTGTGTGTCTGTGTGTGTGTGTGTGTGTGTGTGTCTGTGTGTGTGTGTGTGTGTGTGTGTCTGTGTGTGTGTGTGTGTGTGTGTGTCTGTGTGTGTGTGTGTGTGTGTGTGTCTGTGTGTGTGTGTGTGTGTGTGTGTCTGTGTGTGTGTGTGTGTGTGTGTGTCTGTGTGTGTGTGTGTGTGTGTGTGTCTGTGTGTGTGTGTGTGTGTGTGTGTCTGTGTGTGTGTGTGTGTGTGTGTGTCTGTGTGTGTGTGTGTGTGTGTGTGTCTGTGTGTGTGTGTGTGTGTGTGTGTCTGTGTGTGTGTGTGTGTGTGTGTGTCTGTGTGTGTGTGTGTGTGTGTGTGTCTGTGTGTGTGTGTGTGTGTGTGTGTCTGTGTGTGTGTGTGTGTGTGTGTGTCTGTGTGTGTGTGTGTGTGTGTGTGTCTGTGTGTGTGTGTGTGTGTGTGTGTCTGTGTGTGTGTGTGTGTGTGTGTGTCTGTGTGTGTGTGTGTGTGTGTGTGTCTGTGTGTGTGTGTGTGTGTGTGTGTCTGTGTGTGTGTGTGTGTGTGTGTGTCTGTGTGTGTGTGTGTGTGTGTGTGTCTGTGTGTGTGTGTGTGTGTGTGTGTCTGTGTGTGTGTGTGTGTGTGTGTGTCTGTGTGTGTGTGTGTGTGTGTGTGTCTGTGTGTGTGTGTGTGTGTGTGTGTAGAAACGGTGTGTTGGGTAGGGTGCTTAAGAGGCATAGTAGTGTCTTTAGAGTCCTTTGGTATTGGGGAAATTCTAGTATTCAGAGGGTGGGGGAGGAACAAGGAGGACATAGTATTGGGTGACTATACATATTGGGTGAGTATTGGATGGGATGCCTTGCGGATACACATGTGTTTCTAGAAAAAATGTTTGTACATGGATTAGTTTGTGGGGTTGAAGAAAGGAAGGGTTTCTTCACATTTTCACTAGTGTGTTGTTTATTCCTGATATCGCTCAATGTGTATTCTTCGCCCAATACATTTGAGTAACACACTTGGGACCCTACATGAAGGGGATCTTAGAGATTTTTATCTGATCACAAGTGTTTGTTTTACTTCTCATATCACGTAATCTGGAATACACTTAAATGATTCACGTTTTGTTCCCTGGGGGAAGGGGAGATCCCTAGGGTTGTGGGGGGGAGGCCAGTGGGAGAAGATAAGTGTATTGGATGAGTTAACATGAATCGTCTATTGCATTCAGTTTTCGAGAAATACACTAGTACATCTACAGATCGTGGGTACATGGCTCGATTTGTTGGGGTTGAGAGGGAGTTGAGTGTGTTAAGTATGTCCATAGGAACCGTGTACCAGATGAAGTGCTTCATAGATACACTAGTTTATTCAAATCTATTTAATTCTTGAAAATGTTCTGGTTTGTGCAAGAGAGATGGAGAGGAGCATTTGTGTACCGGATTAGTGTCTATGAACAATGCATTGGGTGAGGTGCTAAGGTGACAAACCGGTGTATTGCAAAAACAATCACACATGGGTACGTTTGTGGGGATGGAGGGAAGGCCGTGATGTGTGCACTGGTGTATCGATTTTTCTCGGTACACGGTCCAATACAATATCAAAAAAAAAAAGCCTTTGGACCCCTTGGGGAGGCCCTTCGGATTGTGGAGGGGAGGGGGGGAAAGTTGAGTCTTTGGGTGAGTACATGTGAATTATGTATTGAGTGAGATGTTTGACAGATACACCATTCTGCTAATGCCTTTTGATGTCCATTAGATTGGACCACCACCTTAAAGCAGTGGCACACAAAAGCAAGGCCTGAAGGTCAGTTCACTTTTCTTTCATTGTTGACCTCAGTGGTGGTGAAGTACACCTCTAAAATCATCATCTAAATCCACACTTTTGAACAGTTCCTTGAGGGCTAAATGAATTAGACGTTCACTCAAAAGTAGATTGTTCCTCTTTGGAAGCACTGAGTCCCACGCCGACGCGTTCTTGAGCCCCTCCATCATTTCATTGACTTGTTGAAGTCGATGGATTTTGAGTCTCTTGAGCATTGATTGTTTCAAGTACAAATCATCTTTGTTTGACACTTGTGGGCTCGTGCCTCCTGCCGTCACTCCAAGTGTCGTCCCGATAGACAACGGCTTTGATAAGGAATGTATTGAGCCCGACTTATCCGTCCTTGAGTTTGTTGTTAGAGGCAAAGGTCTAGCGTCATTTTTCTCGTAGTTAGCTACCTTTGTAGTCATGTATGCTTGAAGAGTCCCATGAATCGCGTGTTGCCGTTGTATCATCCAACTCTTTTGCGGTTATCGTCGCTCATAGGCCGATGCGCTCCCTCTTCTCACCATTGTCATCATCATGTTTGTGAGCATCTTGAGAGCGAAGATGCGACTTATGCCAAGTTTTCAAGTAAGAGGAAGTCGTCGCCTACCCCTTCCTCACCGCTCCATTGTGATACCAAGTGTGATGCATAGTTGAACCTACATGGTGAGCAGGTAGAAGTTCCTGGGCAGTACACGACTTGGAAAGTGGGAAATGTGAGTAAGTTGTGATTGGTATGTACATTTGCGGAAGGTAGATTAAGGAAAACTAGACATTATGGGCACTGGAGATGAGCGAGGCATGCGATCTCGCCATCATGAGTGGTTACATCAACAAAATATGTCGAATGGGGTTTATGGAATTCAAAGGTAGTTGTTTATGAAAGCCTTTTACCATCGGGAATCCAACAGGAGAGCTTGGAGACACCGATGCTGTTGGCTATAATTCGGTCTAATCGTGGTCGAACCTTTTAGATTCTTCTGAAACAAAACATTGAGAGGCAGAGCAATTGGTGAACATGCCCTTGGTAGACTGGCATACAACTTCTTTACTTATTGCAAGGTGGGCCGTACATGTATTGACGAACATGCCCACTTGTGAAGTTGGGTGATTTAAGTACGTGTGGAACATAAAATTTTCCAGCCAAAAACGATCTGAAAGCCATCAATTTGACTAACATGAGGTTTTGGTCTCAGTTTTATGCCCGGGGTCTTATTCGACCTGCTTGCAATTGAGTCTGGTAGGTTCCCACTCAATGCATGGGGAAAGTGAGAACACCTATGCAAACCCTTCGCATAGCTATATAAGATTTTAAATTCACTCTTCAGATGGTTTTTTTAAGGTAGAAAATGATCTTCGTGTCAATGAATTTTGCAAAGCATGGAATCGTCTTTGACACAACGTTGTAACAAAAAAACTTTGTTGTAGTCACTATAAGAATCGTGCAAAAATATTTCTACGAAAAAATGAAAATAGGAAGTCCTCAATGAAAGGGTACTTAATTCCACAATGATGTCATTACTAAAAAAGAAGGGCACCTCATTGTGAAGAAAGAAAAAAATGCACTGGCTATTGAAATTTAAAATTGGTCACAGAATTTTTTCGTTGAGGGGAAGTTTTTCATTTTTTTGGAAGACATGAATGGCGTTTTTCCTAAGTTGTTCTCAACATCTTTCTAGTTAAGTATTCCCATCATTACATTTTGTATGAATTATAATAGAAATTTTTACTTAATTATCTCAATGAGCTAATTTTTTTTCATATAAGTGATTTTTGAAAGAAATCGAAAATCGCATGGCTTTTTCCCACATAGAGAAAATGTTGGCGCAACTCACGTGTGGTTTGGTCGTTCCTTCCTCCCTCATGTAAGGTGAGTGATTGTTTATGTTTTAGTTTTTCCTTCTATTTTTTCTCTGTTCATCCGCCGCTATTGGTTCTTTTTTTAGTCACATTTGCCTCCGTCGTTCCATGGAGGTAGACCTTTTGGGCCATTGATGTCATTACCATACATTATTCGGGGGAAAACGTGGGAGCGCACCGGGAGCAGGTCTCGCAGATTAATATAATTGCATGTCAGTGAGATCCCGCCTCTCCACCGGAGCTCCCTCCAAATTTTCACAACGGCTGGTTCTTTTGCTTGTTGCGCGGGAACTTTGCACTGGGTATGGAAACGGTTTTTTTTTTCTCTCGCACCTCGTTGTCAAGACGCCAGTCACAGCATGCTGATCGTCCGATGAGCAAAGCGAATTGGCCGATCGGCCGACAAGCCCCGTGCCAAACACGTCGCTCTTAGCTGCCCCGAGACCGTCTCCAGCCGCAGAGTTGCAGCTACGACTTCTGCAGTGAAGCAGCAACTGTTAGTCTTGGCACAGTTGCGTTTTGGTTTCTGAGGGGTACTGCCCGAGGAGAGGGAGGAGGAGAAAAGCTGACGGCGGTCTTCGGCACTCTAGCTGAACCAGCCTCTTCAGTGCGTTCTTCAGTGTCCTCAGTTGCCCTCTAGATTACACTGAGTCTGGCCTGTTGAGCCTGTTTTGTCTACCCGTGTAGACTACAGAACGAAGGGAACACTGCCGTCGCCTGCGTATCTGCTGTCAACTACCAGATTAGTGCTGGGAGCTCGCCGCGAACATGGACACCGAGTCCGTTTCAGATGCCGCCTCGGACATCACAGGCACCTCAGATGCGTTGGCAGGGTCAAGCGTGAGTGGCGCTAGCAGCAACGTGCAGGTGGTGGTGCGCGTGCGTCCACCCAACGCGCGGGAGAAGGAGCAGGGATACTCCAAGTGCGTGCTGGTCGATGCACCCTCCGCCACCATCCGTCTTATCAACACAGCCAGGCCAGGTGGTGCGCAGCAGCCACTACCCACGCAGGGTGGGCAGTCCTCACCTTTCGCGTTCGACTTTGTCGCCGACGAGGAAGCAAGCCAGGTTGGCAAATCCATCTTCTTTACTTGCAGAAATGTCGCTGCTGTTGCATAGGACTTCGGCCGGGAGCTCGGGTGGAGTCTGGCAAGATACTCCTTGCAAAGGGGCATGCAAAAGAGTCTCTGGAGCTGATGTGTGCAGAGATTACTTGAATCCATACAGAGGATTCGTGCAGAATCATCTTGACCTTCATACGGACCGACCACGGTCTGACCATGTCCTTCTGATTGGATGATCGCCCCGCAGAATGCACCTCAAGGAACCAGCATTGTCCGAATGTGCCGTGAACGCTGCACAATCGCACGTGGCTGCTTGCACCAGAGACAGCAACATGTCTCTGTGCCTGAAGGGTCGCGGCCATAGCCGCGAAGAAATTTCTGAGCTTTCTACTCTCCACTGTTCTCCAAGGACGCTCTTTTCATCGTTCTTGCAGTGTTTTCCTAGCCAGCTCAGAACATCCTCTTTCTTGGTCCGTTGTGCAGGATGACGTCTTCCGGGCTGTCGGACGACCCCTGACAGACGCGTGTCTGCAAGGCTACCACTGCTGCCTTCTAGCCTATGGTAAGTCCGATTCAATTCCCTCAACGAGATTGTTCCTGGAGTCATCCACGGTGGTGCGGAAGGCTTTCTCCTGGGTGAAACCCCTCTAGTTATTGCAAGGCCAGGATAACAGAGGCGTATGAGGGGGAGGAAGCCAAGGGTCTCCTCAGTTTGGGGCACGTACTTACTCTTCGCGCCCACTTCTGTTGTGCAGGGCAAACTGGAGCTGGCAAGACTTTCACGATGGAAGGTGAGTTTCTCTTTTGCATCACGAGGAAATTAGAAAACGGAAGAGATGGTTTGAAGGGTTGGGGGGGCATGGCGGAGGGGCTGGGTTGGAAATGATCTCCAGGAGGATCGGGTGAGAGACCTTTACACAGTTTGCCCCTCTTGAGAGATGCGCACTTCTGACGTCTGAAATTCTGGAACAAAATGTCTTGGAGTTCATGGTGTGTTGCCCTTGTGCAGTTCATTACAGACTGTCGACACTTCCATAATGACTGCAATACCTTTCCTGACTTTGCTTGCAGGTATTGATCCCGACAGCTCTGGACTAGCAGATACTGAAGCAGCTGCTCAGAGTGGGGCCGACCCACAACACATGCAGGAGCTTGAGATGCAGCGGTTCCAGCACCATGAGTTTCGTGGACTGGTGCCTCGGATCTTGGAGTATGTGTTCCACTGTCTGGATGAAGAAAAGGTGACTGATTTGGCCTGTCGCCTCCCTCTCCCCCTCTCTTGCCCTCCTCAGCAATTCCCGGTTTCCAAACACTCTGGCTCTGCCTGCTTTCTTATCCCTGTTTCATTCTCGTTCACTTCACTCCGTAAATCTTTCTCATGTCCTATGTTTGTCCCCTTTTGCGCTTGATTTAATGACTGAATCCACTTGCAAGGACCGCGTGCTTGCCTTCTGCTTGCGCAGCATTCAAGGGCCTTGCAGTACACAGTACGCTGTTCATACCTCCAGATCTACAACGACCACGTGTTGGATCTGCTGGATCCCACCTCTCAGAACCTGAGTAAGTGCAGACACTGGTGAATGTCCCAGCATTCCTTCCCCCCATTCCGACTGAATCATTTACCACGCCCATAGATTAGCGCGGAGTTCTCACCCACATCCATTGTGGGTCAGCCACATTGCTGACGCCCATCCTGTCCATCAATCATGCCTTATGGTCCATCTGTGCTGGCATGCCGACGAGTGCAGGCATTCGTGAGGATGTGAAGCGCGGCATGTTTGTGGAGGGCATCCAGGAGGTGTTGGTATCAACTCCAGATGCGGCAGCTGCTGTGCGGCGGCGGGGCTCGGCAAATCGGCGAGTGGGCGTGACCGCCATGAACATGGAGAGTTCGCGCTCGCACAGCGTGTTCACGCTGGTGGTGGAGTCGCAGGTGAGCACTGACCGTCTGCAGCCGTGTGGTGTCCTGCNTGAACATGATGCAGAGACCGGACGAGTTTGGTGTGATGAACAGGCGCATGTCGCGCTTCTACTTGGTCGACCTGGCTGGAAGCGAGCGGCAGCAGAAGAGTGAGGCCGTGGGGCTCCGCCTGAAAGAGGCAGGGAGCATCAATCGCTCGTTGTCTGCCCTTGGAAATGTCATCAAGGTACGCCCATGGAGCCTGGGATGTTTGTTTCTTAGGGGTCAGGACGCCCCGGACTACAACTTCCCTTGTAGTGCAATGCAGAAAAATGTGAGCGGATGAGGGACTGTCTCCTAATGCAGAATGTGACTTTTCTTTGTAGGCTGCACACTAACAGGCTTATTACCCTCCCGTATGCTCTGCCGGCCAAACTGCTTTCTTGCAGGCACTGGTTGAAATCTCTGAAGGCAAAATCCGGCATGTCCCTTATCGCGACTCCAAGCTCACCTTCCTGCTCAAGGACGCCCTTGGAGGAAACTCAAAGTGCACGCTTATCGCCGCAGTAAGCCCTGCGGAGAAGAATGCGGAGGAGACGTTGTCCACTCTCAAGTTTGCTCAACGCGCAAAGCTCATGCGCAACGCCGCTGTGGTCAACGAAGACATGCTGGGAAACCCTGCCGTCATGGGCGAGGAGATCCGCCGCCTGCGCCTTGAGATTGCAGCGCTCAGAGGTGTGTGCTAGGCACGAGCGCAGTGATGCTTGTGGTCCTCATGGATTCTGTGGTTGATAGGCCTGAACAGGACGCAAAGTGAAGAAGAAAAACCTTTCGTGGATGCTGAGGAGCCTAAGCTTTGATTCGGCTTGATTCTGTCCGTGCTGGGCTGGTGGGTGCCTCATGTAACCGTGGGTCATCTTCCACTTCTTCTCTCCGCGCACTGACCCTGTCCTCTCATGTGTCATGGTTGGCAGCTGCTGCAAGCGGACTACTGGGGCCAAACCCAACCCTTCTATTGCCACCACCTGCTGGAGCATCTCCTAGCCCTGGTGGCAATGCCAGTGGTGGAAATGGCAATGGCGCCTCAGCACGTACTCCGACAGTGGTGTGCAACGGGCGATGCCAGGAGCCTGAGAGTGCACGCGTACGGCGGCTAGAGACCATCATCACGCAGTCCACCAAGCAGGCCATGGCTGCAGAGCGGCGTGCTGCCAAGGAGATGAAGCTGCTGCGCACACGTGCCAACGCAGCGGAAGAGATGGTGCACCGGCTTGACCACAAGGCACAGGTGAGGTTGTGGCAGAACATGCACATGTGTAGAATCTACAAGGAAAACTTTGGTCGCCCATGACTTGTGGCCAGAAGAACCTAGTCTTCTCCTTGCCTCCAGGTGCCCCTTCCTGCAGAGAACAATGTATTCAGAAACGTGCATGGCTGTTTGACGCGCTCTCTGTTGTCATGGGATGAGCAGAGTCTGCAACTGATCGTGCGGTTGAGGGAGTCGGCACTCGGCACCCTAAGGCGGCGACTTGAAGATGCAGAGCGCAGGGCGAGGGGATTGCCATCGAGAATGAATGACACTGGCAGCAGCAGCAACACGTCTTCTGCGGCAGGAACAGCTGCAGAACGCGATGCGGAAGCAGAGGACCTGCGTGCGCTGCGTGAGGAGTTGGAGGCTGTGCGGCGGATGGTGGACTTTCATCCTGATGTTGTGCGCTTCAAGATGGAGCTCGAGATGTCCAAAGGTATTTCTCCTTCTCCTAAGTATACCCCCCCCC
>SZWC01042766.1:0-10058 GCA_023375785.1 Penium margaritaceum
GCGAACTGGTTGCGGTTTGGTGCTTACTGGTTGCGGAGAGTGGTGCGAACTGGTTGCGGAGTGGTGCGAACCGGTTGCTGAGTGGTGCGAACCGGTTGCGGAGTGCTGCGAACCGGTTGCGGAGTGGTGCGAACCGGTTGCGGAGTGGTGCGAACCGGTTGCGGAGTGGTGCGAACTGGTTGCAGAGTGGTGCAAACTGGTTTCGGAGTGGTGCGAACCGGTAGCGAAGTGGTGCAAACCGGTTGCGGAATGGTGCGAACTGGTTGGGAAGCGGTGCGAACTGTTTGCGGATTGGTGTGAACTGGTCGCGGAGTGGTGCGAACTGGTTGCAGAGTGGTGTAATCTGGTTGCGGAGTGGTGTAAACTGGTTGTGAAGGGGTGCGAACGGGTTGCGGAGTGGTGCGAACGGGTTCCGGAGTGGTGCAAACTGGCTGCGGAGTGGTGCAAACTGGTTGCGCAGTGGTGCGAACTGGCTGCGGAGTGGTACGCACTGGTTGCGGAGTGGTGCGAACTGGCTGCGGCGTGGTGCGAACCGGTTGCGGAGTGGTACGAACCGGTTGCGGAGTGGGGCGAACCGGTTGCGGAGTGGTGCGAACGGGTTCCGGAGTGGTGCAAACTGGCTGCGGAGTGGTGCAAACTGGTTGCGCAGTGGTGCGAACTGGCTGCGGAGTGGTACGCACTGGTTGCGGAGTGGTGCGAACTGGCTGCGGCGTGGTGCGAACCGGTTGCGGAGTGGTACGAACCGGTTGCGGAGTGGGGCGAACCGGTTGCGGAGTGGTGCGAACGGGTTCCGGAGTGGTGCAAACTGGCTGCGGAGTGGTGCAAACTGGTTGCGCAGTGGTGCGAACTGGCTGCGGAGTGGTACGCACTGGTTGCGGAGTGGTGCGAACTGGCTGCGGCGTGGTGCGAACCGGTTGCGGAGTGGTACGAACCGGTTGCGGAGTGGGGCGAACCGGTTGCGGAGTGGTGCGAACGGGTTCCGGAGTGGTGCAAACTGGCTGCGGAGTGGTGCAAACTGGTTGCGCAGTGGTGCGAACTGGCTGCGGAGTGGTACGCACTGGTTGCGGAGTGGTGCGAACTGGCTGCGGCGTGGTGCGAACCGGTTGCGGAGTGGTACGAACCGGTTGCGGAGTGGGGCGAACCGGTTGCGGAGTGGTGCGAACGGGTTCCGGAGTGGTGCAAACTGGCTGCGGAGTGGTGCAAACTGGTTGCGCAGTGGTGCGAACTGGCTGCGGAGTGGTACGCACTGGTTGCGGAGTGGTGCGAACTGGCTGCGGCGTGGTGCGAACCGGTTGCGGAGTGGTACGAACCGGTTGCGGAGTGGGGCGAACCGGTTGCGGAGTGGTGCGAACGGGTTCCGGAGTGGTGCAAACTGGCTGCGGAGTGGTGCAAACTGGTTGCGCAGTGGTGCGAACTGGCTGCGGAGTGGTACGCACTGGTTGCGGAGTGGTGCGAACTGGCTGCGGCGTGGTGCGAACCGGTTGCGGAGTGGTACGAACCGGTTGCGGAGTGGGGCGAACCGGTTGCGGAGTGGTGCGAACGGGTTCCGGAGTGGTGCAAACTGGCTGCGGAGTGGTGCAAACTGGTTGCGCAGTGGTGCGAACTGGCTGCGGAGTGGTACGCACTGGTTGCGGAGTGGTGCGAACTGGCTGCGGCGTGGTGCGAACCGGTTGCGGAGTGGTACGAACCGGTTGCGGAGTGGGGCGAACCGGTTGCGGAGTGGTGCGAACCGGTTGCGGAGTGGTGCGAACTGGTTGCAGAGTGGTGCAAACTGGTTTCGGAGTGGTGCGAACTGGTAGCGGAGTGGTGCAAACCGGTTGCGGAATGGTGCGAACTGGTTGGGAAGCGGTGCGAACTGTTTGCGGATTGGTGCGAACTGGTCGCGGAGTGGTGCGAACTGCTTGCAGAGTGGTGTAATCTGGTTGCGGAGTGGTGTAAACCGGTTGTGAAGGGGTGCGAACGGGTTGCGGAGTGGTGCGAACGGGTTCCGGAGTGGTGCAAACTGGCTGTGGAGTGGTGTAACTTGGTTGCGGAGTGGTGCAAACTGGTTGCGGAGTGTTGCAAACTGGTTGTGGAGCGGTGCGAACTGGTTGCGGAGTGGTGCGGACTGGTTGCGGCGTGGTGCAAACTGGTTGCGGAGTGGTGCGCACTGGTTGCGGAGTGGTGCGAACTGGTCGCGGAGTGGTGCGAACTGGTTGCAGAGTGGTGCGAACTGGTTGCAGAGTGGTGCGAACTGGTTGCAGAGTGGTGCGAACTGGTTGCAGAGTGGTGCGAACTGGTTGCAGAGTGGTGCGAACTGGTTGCAGAGTGGTGCGAACTGGTTGCAGAGTGGTGCGAACTGGTTGCAGAGTGGTGCGAACTGGTTGCAGAGTGGTGCGAACTGGTTGCAGAGTGGTGCGAACTGGTTGCAGAGTGGTGCGAACTGGTTGCAGAGTGGTGCGAACTGGTTGCAGAGTGGTGCGAACTGGTTGCAGAGTGGTGCGAACTGGTTGCAGAGTGGTGCGAACTGGTTGCAGAGTGGTGCGAACTGGTTGCAGAGTGGTGCGAACTGGTTGCAGAGTGGTGCGAACTGGTTGCAGAGTGGTGCGAACTGGTTGCAGAGTGGTGCGAACTGGTTGCAGAGTGGTGCGAACTGGTTGCAGAGTGGTGCGAACTGGTTGCAGAGTGGTGCGAACTGGTTGCAGAGTGGTGCGAACTGGTTGCAGAGTGGTGCGAACTGGTTGCAGAGTGGTGCGAACTGGTTGCAGAGTGGTGCGAACTGGTTGCAGAGTGGTGCGAACTGGTTGCAGAGTGGTGCGAACTGGTTGCAGAGTGGTGCGAACTGGTTGCAGAGTGGTGCGAACTGGTTGCAGAGTGGTGCGAACTGGTTGCAGAGTGGTGCGAACTGGTTGCAGAGTGGTGCGAACTGGTTGCAGAGTGGTGCGAACTGGTTGCAGAGTGGTGCGAACTGGTTGCAGAGTGGTGCGAACTGGTTGCAGAGTGGTGCGAACTGGTTGCAGAGTGGTGCGAACTGGTTGCAGAGTGGTGCGAACTGGTTGCAGAGTGGTGCGAACTGGTTGCAGAGTGGTGCGAACTGGTTGCAGAGTGGTGCGAACTGGTTGCAGAGTGGTGCGAACTGGTTGCAGAGTGGTGCGAACTGGTTGCAGAGTGGTGCGAACTGGTTGCAGAGTGGTGCGAACTGGTTGCAGAGTGGTGCGAACTGGTTGCAGAGTGGTGCGAACTGGTTGCAGAGTGGTGCGAACTGGTTGCAGAGTGGTGCGAACTGGTTGCAGAGTGGTGCGAACTGGTTGCAGAGTGGTGCGAACTGGTTGCAGAGTGGTGCGAACTGGTTGCAGAGTGGTGCGAACTGGTTGCAGAGTGGTGCGAACTGGTTGCAGAGTGGTGCGAACTGGTTGCAGAGTGGTGCGAACTGGTTGCAGAGTGGTGCGAACTGGTTGCAGAGTGGTGCGAACTGGTTGCAGAGTGGTGCGAACTGGTTGCAGAGTGGTGCGAACTGGTTGCAGAGTGGTGCGAACTGGTTGCAGAGTGGTGCGAACTGGTTGCAGAGTGGTGCGAACTGGTTGCAGAGTGGTGCGAACTGGTTGCAGAGTGGTGCGAACTGGTTGCAGAGTGGTGCGAACTGGTTGCAGAGTGGTGCGAACTGGTTGCAGAGTGGTGCGAACTGGTTGCAGAGTGGTGCGAACTGGTTGCAGAGTGGTGCGAACTGGTTGCAGAGTGGTGCGAACTGGTTGCAGAGTGGTGCGAACTGGTTGCAGAGTGGTGCGAACTGGTTGCAGAGTGGTGCGAACTGGTTGCAGAGTGGTGCGAACTGGTTGCAGAGTGGTGCGAACTGGTTGCAGAGTGGTGCGAACTGGTTGCAGAGTGGTGCGAACTGGTTGCAGAGTGGTGCGAACTGGTTGCAGAGTGGTGCGAACTGGTTGCAGAGTGGTGCGAACTGGTTGCAGAGTGGTGCGAACTGGTTGCAGAGTGGTGCGAACTGGTTGCAGAGTGGTGCGAACTGGTTGCAGAGTGGTGCGAACTGGTTGCAGAGTGGTGCGAACTGGTTGCAGAGTGGTGCGAACTGGTTGCAGAGTGGTGCGAACTGGTTGCAGAGTGGTGCGAACTGGTTGCAGAGTGGTGCGAACTGGTTGCAGAGTGGTGCGAACTGGTTGCAGAGTGGTGCGAACTGGTTGCAGAGTGGTGCGAACTGGTTGCAGAGTGGTGCGAACTGGTTGCAGAGTGGTGCGAACTGGTTGCAGAGTGGTGCGAACTGGTTGCAGAGTGGTGCGAACTGGTTGCAGAGTGGTGCGAACTGGTTGCAGAGTGGTGCGAACTGGTTGCAGAGTGGTGCGAACTGGTTGCAGAGTGGTGCGAACTGGTTGCAGAGTGGTGCGAACTGGTTGCAGAGTGGTGCGAACTGGTTGCAGAGTGGTGCGAACTGGTTGCAGAGTGGTGCGAACTGGTTGCAGAGTGGTGCGAACTGGTTGCAGAGTGGTGCGAACTGGTTGCAGAGTGGTGCGAACTGGTTGCAGAGTGGTGCGAACTGGTTGCAGAGTGGTGCGAACTGGTTGCAGAGTGGTGCGAACTGGTTGCAGAGTGGTGCGAACTGGTTGCAGAGTGGTGCGAACTGGTTGCAGAGTGGTGCGAACTGGTTGCAGAGTGGTGCGAACTGGTTGCAGAGTGGTGCGAACTGGTTGCAGAGTGGTGCGAACTGGTTGCAGAGTGGTGCGAACTGGTTGCAGAGTGGTGCGAACTGGTTGCAGAGTGGTGCGAACTGGTTGCAGAGTGGTGCGAACTGGTTGCAGAGTGGTGCGAACTGGTTGCAGAGTGGTGCGAACTGGTTGCAGAGTGGTGCGAACTGGTTGCAGAGTGGTGCGAACTGGTTGCAGAGTGGTGCGAACTGGTTGCAGAGTGGTGCGAACTGGTTGCAGAGTGGTGCGAACTGGTTGCAGAGTGGTGCGAACTGGTTGCAGAGTGGTGCGAACTGGTTGCAGAGTGGTGCGAACTGGTTGCAGAGTGGTGCGAACTGGTTGCAGAGTGGTGCGAACTGGTTGCAGAGTGGTGCGAACTGGTTGCAGAGTGGTGCGAACTGGTTGCAGAGTGGTGCGAACTGGTTGCAGAGTGGTGCGAACTGGTTGCAGAGTGGTGCGAACTGGTTGCAGAGTGGTGCGAACTGGTTGCAGAGTGGTGCGAACTGGTTGCAGAGTGGTGCGAACTGGTTGCAGAGTGGTGCGAACTGGTTGCAGAGTGGTGCGAACTGGTTGCAGAGTGGTGCGAACTGGTTGCAGAGTGGTGCGAACTGGTTGCAGAGTGGTGCGAACTGGTTGCAGAGTGGTGCGAACTGGTTGCAGAGTGGTGCGAACTGGTTGCAGAGTGGTGCGAACTGGTTGCAGAGTGGTGCGAACTGGTTGCAGAGTGGTGCGAACTGGTTGCAGAGTGGTGCGAACTGGTTGCAGAGTGGTGCGAACTGGTTGCAGAGTGGTGCGAACTGGTTGCAGAGTGGTGCGAACTGGTTGCAGAGTGGTGCGAACTGGTTGCAGAGTGGTGCGAACTGGTTGCAGAGTGGTGCGAACTGGTTGCAGAGTGGTGCGAACTGGTTGCAGAGTGGTGCGAACTGGTTGCAGAGTGGTGCGAACTGGTTGCAGAGTGGTGCGAACTGGTTGCAGAGTGGTGCGAACTGGTTGCAGAGTGGTGCGAACTGGTTGCAGAGTGGTGCGAACTGGTTGCAGAGTGGTGCGAACTGGTTGCAGAGTGGTGCGAACTGGTTGCAGAGTGGTGCGAACTGGTTGCAGAGTGGTGCGAACTGGTTGCAGAGTGGTGCGAACTGGTTGCAGAGTGGTGCGAACTGGTTGCAGAGTGGTGCGAACTGGTTGCAGAGTGGTGCGAACTGGTTGCAGAGTGGTGCGAACTGGTTGCAGAGTGGTGCGAACTGGTTGCAGAGTGGTGCGAACTGGTTGCAGAGTGGTGCGAACTGGTTGCAGAGTGGTGCGAACTGGTTGCAGAGTGGTGCGAACTGGTTGCAGAGTGGTGCGAACTGGTTGCAGAGTGGTGCGAACTGGTTGCAGAGTGGTGCGAACTGGTTGCAGAGTGGTGCGAACTGGTTGCAGAGTGGTGCGAACTGGTTGCAGAGTGGTGCGAACTGGTTGCAGAGTGGTGCGAACTGGTTGCAGAGTGGTGCGAACTGGTTGCAGAGTGGTGCGAACTGGTTGCAGAGTGGTGCGAACTGGTTGCAGAGTGGTGCGAACTGGTTGCAGAGTGGTGCGAACTGGTTGCAGAGTGGTGCGAACTGGTTGCAGAGTGGTGCGAACTGGTTGCAGAGTGGTGCGAACTGGTTGCAGAGTGGTGCGAACTGGTTGCAGAGTGGTGCGAACTGGTTGCAGAGTGGTGCGAACTGGTTGCAGAGTGGTGCGAACTGGTTGCAGAGTGGTGCGAACTGGTTGCAGAGTGGTGCGAACTGGTTGCAGAGTGGTGCGAACTGGTTGCGGAGTGGTGCGAACTGGCTGCGGAGTGGTGCGAACTGGTTGCGGAGTGGTGCAAACTGGTTTCGGAGTGGTGCGAACTGGTTGCGGAGTGGTGGGAACCGGTTGCGGAGTGGTGCGAACTGGTTGCGGAGTGGTGCGAGCTGGTTGCGGAGTGGTGCGAACGGGTTGCCATGTTGCCCTAGACTTTGCGACTTTGGGGCTAAAGTCCAAGTCGCCACGTCGACCTAAGTCGACGTGGAGTCGACTTAGACTTTTGCCATTTACTCACCCGGGTCCACCCAGTCACCTAGACGGTGTACTCCTTTTTGAGCGGGGAAAAAAGGGGATAAATCAGCCTTGGATCAGCGCACAGTTTTGGACACGCGGTCCACCAAACTCGACCTCGCGGTAGCCCATGTCGATGGTGCCAGGTTATCATGCGTGTACATGCCCTCACGTGGACTGTTACTGTCCAGCACACCTAGGATGGCCAATCAGAAGACATCGATTGCAATCTAAACTTCATGCTCCAATGAGATTGGGCCAAGCATGTCAAGACCTGCCACCCTAGCGATAGCCTCGAATGGAACAATGGCAATCTGCATGAATGAACCATGTATCCATCTCCACGCTGGCTTATCCTTACGTGGATCCGATTCCCTGCATATGGACAGTTAGCGGTCCGCCCACCTGGGACGTCGACAACGAAGGGCAGGTCAGTGTGCTCTGTTCGTGTTCACTTCCAAAGACTCGTAGACACTGCCATGGTGATAGGGCCAGCAGCCTCTGCTGTGGCTGCAGTTCGTCCAAACTGAGCCACCGGTATGGCAGCCATGCAGCCCCTCCAAGGTGACCTGCTGACCAGGGCTCTGCCCAAGTTTTTCAGAGCTACTCCAACTGTCGCCGGCTACCTAGGATTCTTTTGTGGTGCTTGCGGCAACTCCTTTTCCGCTGGGAGTGACCACATGAGGGGCCACTACGGAGCTGCAGTGAGCAACATCGCGAAGTGTAGGGTGGCCCCTCCAGCTGCCCGCGCGCTTCTTGGACTGCCTGCCCTGGCACTTCCCGATGGGTTCACCGGGGCAGACCCGAAGCTGTTAAATGGAGATGGTGAAGTCTGGGGAACCAGGGACCGCCCGGTCAAGTGGGCGCAACTGACTGCTGAGCGCCAGCGCCACGCGCTGAGAGATGCAGCCGGGGTAGGTGACAGTGACGACGAGGCAGCAGATGGCGCTTGCACCTCCGCAGACCGCGCAGTTTCTCCAGCAATGTCCCTCCTCCGTGGAGGCCCTGCAGTCTCCCTTGCATCCCTCAACAGCAGCAGGCAGACGAGCATGCGTGACCACCTTGACAACAAGGCAAACAGGGAGTGCCAGAAGTCTCTCGTCAAGGTCATGGCGTGTGGGGCACTACCAATCAGCTTCTGCCGCTGGCGTACCATGCTTGAGCTGATTGACAACGCCCGGCGTACCAACCCATCGTTCCGGCTCCCATCCCGTGAGACGGTTACTGACACCCTCCTTCCCGAGCTAGACAAGGAGCTCTCTGAGTTGGAGCAGCTTCTTTGTGATGGGTGGGAGATCTTTGGGTGTACTTTGGGTGTGGATGAATGGTCGGACATCCAGATCCGCCCCATTTACTCTGCAATGGCAACAAATGCTGAGGGCATTTTGCACCTGTTCTCTCGTGATGCATCTGGGTTGGTTCGGGATGCAAACCATGTCGCAGCAGTCATTGACCTGGCCATTGCTGAAGTGGGTGCTGCAAATGTCGTGATGGTTATCACGGACAATGCTTCCACCAAAAACAAGGCCTTCAAGGCATTGTGTGTGAAGTATCCCAATTTGTTTTTCACGGGGTGTGTTGCTCACAGTCTGGACCTTGTTCTGAAAGACATCGGGAAGACGAAGTGGGGGAGCAATGTCATTGGGAGGGCGGAGAAGATTGTCGGTTTCTTCAGGAACAAGGACGTGCTGCGTTCATGGATGAAGCAGGAGAGCGGGGGCAAGGTGTTGCTTCCAAGTTGTACAACCCGCTTTGCCTCTGTCCATCGCATGCTCAAGCGCCTTGTGGTGAGGCAGCCAGCTCTAGAGAAGATGGTGGATAGCACCAAGTGGCAGGAGGTGGGAGGAGCAGGCCGTGATGCTGGATTCCGCACTCACAAGAAGGAGGTTCGCAGGCTGGTGCGCCAGCGTGTTTTCAGGGTGCAGGCGAAAGCTCTTGCAAAGCTGATGGGGCCTCTTGTGTTGGCCTTACACAAGGCTGACGCTGCTGGTGGCACCTTGGGCATCATCTACGAGGCTTTGCTTGATGCCACGGAGCAGCTGCAAGCCTTGGGTTTTGCACGTGGCCGCCGTCGTGCAGGTTGCAACCCTGCATGGGTCAAGTTTGCCATGGAACGTCTGTTGGACAGGTGGACAAGGCAGATGAACTGCTCTGTTTTTGCAGCAGCCCGGCGGATCCATCCGCAGCACTTCGGCCATAAGTTCGATGCTGATGAGAAGACTGTTGAGGCATGGAATCAAGTTGTCAATGCACTTGTGCCTGAAAGTGAGCAGGTGCTATTGGATGAGCAGCTGGAGGCGTTTTCAAGTGGCCGTCTGATGGTGGACGAGGACCCGGAGCGGCAGAGGGATGTGGAAAGGGCAAAGCAGGCGGTGGCGAAGGTGGTGACTGGCGCGGTGGCGGCATACCGCCTGGCATGCATGGCACCTGACACGGATGGGTCCACTCCGCAACTTGGCCATGCGCATTCTGGCCCAGCCATGCACTTCTTCAGAGAATGAGCGTGTTTTCAGCAAGCATGAGCTCATTCAGACAGCTCGCAGGAACAGGCTCAACACTAAGACACTTGAAATGCTGGTGAGGGTGAACGTGCGACTGACACGGCTGTACGGCAAGGTGAAGGGACCGAAGCTGGTAGACTTGGTCAAGGGCAGTGATGCGAAGGAAGCAGCTGAAAGTGGGAGCGATGTGGATGGGGAGTTTGAGGCAGGAGTTGAGGAAGATGTTTGGGACCATGACATTGCAGGAGCACAGGATAGTGCGGATGAGCTGGAGGCGGCAGCAGGGGCAGAAACCAATGATGCTGCACGCGGTGATGGGGAGGATGAAGCGGTTTTGGGCGATGATGATTCTGACACAGACAAAGAGGTTGAGCTGGATGAGGAGATTGAAGAGTCCAGTGAAGGTGGGAGGGAGGACGGTGGAGATGGTGGAAATGAAGAGGAGGAAGAGGCAGCTGGAAGTACAGCTGTGGAGGAAGTTGCTAGGATTCTACGACGAGGTGTGAGGAAGCGCAAGGACGTGGAAGTACCACTTGCAGAAGATGCAAGTGGTGCAGCAGGAGCTGCTGTCCGTACTTCTACAACAGGTACCCGTGCTGCTGCAACACGCTCAGTTACATGTGCAGCAGCAGCTGCTTCAGCAGCACCACCTGCTAATGCTGTTGCCACATGCCAAGCTGCTTCTCCAAGCCGCATCAGAAGGGTACGCCGTGGCTAGGACTTATGCAAGAGATTTGTTTGGCCAAGTTCTGTTCCTTCCACTTGTGTGACTCGGATACAATGCTTATCTTGAATTTTCACACTGCCCGTGGTGTCACTTGCACTTCAAATG